>JAATLQ010033329.1:17460-35918 GCA_013421005.1 Heliconius erato x Heliconius himera | reverse complement strand
GTTGCGGCCCTGCGCGGCATCGGCATAATATTATTTAAGTATTAAGGAGAGAATTGTTGGTTATTTCATCTCGGTTGGATGGTTATCTATACCATTGTTATACACTTAATAAATTGTAGTTTGAGTTTTTTGGGATTTTATTTGATATTGCTCGCAAAACTTATCATATTTAATGTAGAAGGAATTTAGTTATTTCATATAGCATCTATGTACGCGCGCAAGGAAAACGAGTAAAAAGATTTTTTCCGGGTAAATCAGTAAAATCGATCACTGAAAGTCCAATAAAAATTAGTTCAGTTATTCTGGATATTAGCTCGGGGAAATAGAAAGACAGACAGAGACAAAAAGTATATATTTTTTTATTGTATTTGAGTATAATGTAAATAACCACATGTACTTGCAAAAAATAGCACAACACATTTAATTTTAATTCTTTTAAAGATTTATTTTACTTTGATAATATTAATAATGTAGCTGGTTTTGTTCAGTTTTTATTAATATTTTACTTTGGTTACGTTTACTTATATTTTTTCATTTAAATTAGTTTAAAAACAATTTCCTAAATATATCTATAAGCATTCGTAAAGTTTAAGCGGGCGAAGCCGCGTCCGGGTCCGCTAGTATATATATATATATTATTTAAAAAATTTTTTTTACTTATTAAGGAATTCTTTCAATGGCTACTACAATGTTAGTTTAAATGCCTACGTGGATCATTTATCGTATAAACCTGACTCCATATATGCGTATTCGTTGAAATAAACGTAAACTTAGAGTAATTTATCTTATTGATCCCATTGCATACGTCTAAGTCAATGCGCGACTAAGTTAAAGTCCCCTTCAAATGGATTTACGAGGGTACGCAAGTCGCACCGGGCTGGGGCCAGATTGAGGATATGATGTCGTTTACTTCTAATTTATTTAACATTTTTTATTTCCCTTTTAAGATAAGTAAAGGGCTTATTGGAATGCAATGTTTAGAAATTATTTTTTTTCCAGCTTCACGCTGTATCCTGCATTCAGCAGGGTAGGCAGAGGGAAGCTTGGGTTAAGACACTCCGTTCCTAACTTTCCGCCGATTCGAGGCATTGCGTGTTGAGTACCAGAGCGAAAAAATGAAAAGATTAAGAAATAATAATTCATTCCCTTTAGTGGGTATCAAACCCACAACTGTCGCGTTACAGTCACACCTTTATGCCCTTTTCTTCACGACGGCCTCAAATATTATTCAATATCGATGCCCACATTTATTTTTATTCGTATTTTGCTCATGTTCTATAAGCTGTATCATATAAGGTAAATATTTACAACCCATAAAAAATTGTAATAGGTCCAAGGCTGTACATGTGTATAAAAGAGATCAGTATACTCGTCACATTGAGTTTTAAAGATAAAAAGAGGCAATCTGTTTAACTTTCGAGTATATTAAAAATTACTAACATATTCATTTATCCTGGCATTATAGTTAAGTACTGTTATTGTTAATATAAAAGTATCTATATATCTGTATGTACCTATATATGGATTTCCTAATCAGCTTCGTTAATATTCAATATTCTATTAAACTTGATATATTAATAATCTAGAGAGCCAAAAATAAGCATAAATTTAACTTAGCAAAAACAGCAATTTACTTAAGTATTAGTTTACCTACTATTTAATGCTTATATCAGGTAACACATCCACTAATAGCATTCTGATGTCGCAGACAACAATGTAACGGGAGAATATCACACAAATATAATATTATATTATAGGCGAACCTATTTTAATAAAGTGAATAAAGTAATAAACGTTAGAACTAATAATTTTTGGTATTTTGATCTGCTAATGGTATAGTGTATCGTAAAGTAAATGAAGTTTGTATGTAAACGGTACAAGGTATTTAAGTTGAACGCTATTAAAAGAGCATCAAGTGAGTCGAAGTACGCAGATTCTACGCAAATACATACATACATACATACATACATCCTGTGAAGTTAATTGCCGTTGCGCCCGCCGCGCCGCGCCGCACTGGTTCACTTTTTACGCAGCACAACTGCCGGTAATTGACTTGTTCACGTCTAATTATGCGCGGGCTTTGGCAGGCTTTACTGTAACAACGAAATTACTTTATATTATTAAAAATATTATGTATTGAACACGCAAGTTGCATCTCAGATCAGCTTCACGCTGTATCCTGCCCACAGCAGGGTAGGCAGAGGGTGTTAAGACACTTCGTTCCTCATTTTCCGCCGAATTCTGGAGGCAATTTCATTGCATATTGTGTGGCTTGACTCAACGCCGCGCTTTGCCTCCACACCAGAGCGAAGAAATGAAAATATAAATTTAAATAAATATTTCATTTCGAGTGGGAGTCGAACCCAAAACGTAAACACGTGTAAACGCGAATACGCTTACAGTCACAAACTTGTGCCCCTGCTTCACAACTGGCAGATGACTACATAATAATAATATTACTAAAATATCATATTTTGATATCTTTTTTATTTTAAGTAACGGTGAGATGTTCTTATTTTTCGTATATTTTTAACACGTTGGTGCGAAGAAACGGTATAGTGACTTACGTGACACGACAAAAAATATTTAATGTCGATTCCAGTTTATTGGTAGCTGTGTACTTAGTTTTGCCCATGTATTTGCTGGCTGGAGTGGCGGCCTCACGCGTCGCTGACAAGAAATGCAATGGACTGCCCGCCATCAATTAACATAATTGAAAACCTGACACACACAATCCGAAATAAAATATTGTCTTTGCTATGGAACGGAACGTACAGACGCCATTAAACGGAATGAGTCGCATTGAATAAGTAAATAAGAGTTCCCTTAATATAACTCAAAATAACTCAAATAAATTGCATAGAATAACGAGGGTATATAATATATCGTGTAATTTTTTGAAAACCAATACGGTGGTATAAAAATAACCAATTTTAAGAAATAGTAAAATGTTTACAATGTTCCTGACATTAATTTTGTTTTGTCAAATTTTGTTTTTACATTATACTACTATGTCTCTTTAACAGAAAATATATCTGGTGTCTTTTTAACATTTTTAAAGTTTTATTCCACATTGAGGAAAGAAAAATACTTACCTATATAGAGATGCTAACAACATAAATAAATTGTAATAAGCATATATGAATTTCGACGTAGCTCGATAAGAACGATTTGCAAAGAGGCGCGGGTTCAAATCCCACTGCGTTTTTTATACGTTATTCTTAATAAGTATTACTGGTGTCTGTGTTATAAAAATATACAATCCCCTAGGATAAAAATTGGTATATAACAGACTCGTTCTCAGCATTGTTAAAACATCGAGTTTGTTGTTATAGTACATAATACAACTAAACTATATCAATTAAAACTATTTATTTAATTAATTATACTTACAACACACAACCAATAATTATTTTACAAATACTCAGTAATGATACAATCCATCCACTACCACCTACACCAAATGATGGAGATTACGTAACGATTTGCAATCTGAACGTAGGTGCTATCCGCGTAAAATAGAACTTAACAAAATTACTATCGCAACTTTAGAATTTCTAAACTATATTACAAATTTAAATCTGGTCCCAATAAGTATTTTAAAAGATATAGGACAATGGTACCAGTAACCGACGAGCATTAATAGTTAATTGAACACTAAAGTAATGACATTTAGCACATTATATTTTTTTCCCGCCATTTTATTTAAAGATGGCGAATTGAATCGCACATAGAGCGAAAATATTTTAAGTCAATTGTAAAGAGGTTAATTGCAAATCAATTGATTATTATTTTTTTCTAATGTATTTTCTGAGCTATTTCTTTGCGCATTTTCTGAATTGTTAAAAGATATCTTTTACTAATTTTGTTGGGAATGAAACAATTCGAATTTATCTTATTTTTTACTAAATAACAATTGTATATAACTAGTTCCTACATTAACCGAATAATATCCATATCATTTTTTTTAATCTAAACTAAAACATATTTTCAAGTTAGCACATTTTTTTTATTCTCTAACTAAATTTTAATTTAATTATTTTTTTTGTATTTATTGTCCTAAGCTTTATATATACATATATATATGTTTATATTTGTAATAAGAATAAATGACTTCCTCAAGGTTTCGACTGCTGGTGGCATTATCTTATCTTGTTAATTAAATCTAAATGCATAAATTATTACATTTATTTTATTCAAAAACTGTTTACCTACTTATTATTAGTTATTTTACATACAAAAAATAAATGAAACAAAAAAAAATATTTATAGACTTCCTATCACATACAGAAATTTCGATACGTTGGATACGTATCGAAATATCTATATTACACACAACTTATATTACGCTTTATGAACAAAACATTTCGAATATAGTCCCGGTAATTACAGTCCGATAGTATCCTATAGCCAATTTGAAATGGCATTTCATCAATTGCGTTCTATCGTTATCATATACGTATATAGCTTTATTGAAGTAATAATCGCCAAATAGTTTCGTTTAAAGCGATTGTAAATTACTAAATCGGTATTATGTTGTCACTTTATCACGCGCGGGATTATTTTAATGACATTCGATATGGCTATCGGCGGTTACCGAACGCAATAACGTATGCAATTCTTCTCTTTAAAACCCGAAAGGGTTCGTTCGAATAGTAAAAAATATAAGAGATTTCAAATTATGGTATCGTATTTCTTGTGATCGGTTCGGTAATAGGTATAAATATTGATATCGGGAATCTATGCTGCGGGGCACATTGTCTGAACACCTGCCCGTCCGTCGCGTATCGATGCTGCGAGCAATATCTACGGGTAACCCCGCATAAATATCCATGATGTTTCAATTTATATTCATGATATTAGTAAGTCAGATGGAATGCATGTCACATTTGATTTCCTTTGCTGGTTAAATAAATATAGGCAAACTTGTATGCTTTCAGTGGAGTCGAATTTTAAATTTACTTTATCTAAAGAAAAGTATTTATTGTTTATTTTTAACCTATGAAAAAAACTGAGGAGGTTCTCTACTCGACATGTATATACTTTTGAAATGCGTAAACTCATCTTATAATTGTTTCAGTAATCAGTGTAATCAGTATTTTGATAAAGTTTTAATTTATTGGATAGGATATATTACATACTTGGTTGGTTGGATATGAACTTAGAAAAAAATGTTCATGGTTGGTTTTTTTCAAGCGTAAGAAAATAAGAAAAAGAGAGCGAATTATTCCTTTTTAAAGTTTTATGAATTTCTAGAAATTGGTCCCATTAAAATCTGAATCCTAGAAATAAAAAAAAATGAGAATGATTTATTCTTCATTTAATGATTTTAATGTTGAATTGGATGCACATTAAACATTACATACCCTGCAGTTTTTATCATATAATTAATTTGTAAAAAAAAAATACCGTAAGAGTAGGATAAATGTACATGTATAAAACGGAGTAATAATAAAAATAAATTAATAAAAAAAACTGAAATGTTAAAAATAATAAATGTTTTAAATTTTATTAACCGTAATAAAAAAGTCCATATAAATAAATATATTTAAGTAATTTCATGTTGGCGCCAAACACACAATAGTCAATATGTAGTACCTGTATATCTGTACTAATACAATAAAGCGGAAGAGTTTGTTTGTATATTTTTTTGTTTGTTAATTAACAAAATTAACTAAATAAATTATAACTCTTTTGGAGTTAGGACATGACGAATATGACTCAATAGGTAGTTGTGGGTTTGATTTCTTATTGGAGAGCCGACTGGAGAAATGAAATTATATTAGAATATTGTGAAACAATCCGAAAATATATTAGATCCGTTTTTTATGTTGGTTTAATAACAAAGTCTACAACTGGTTCTCAAGGTATTTTATTTTTCAATGAGGGCAAGAAAATTTAAGAATTTGCATATATATTAGTCCTTAGGTCGAAATGAACCGTGTGATCCATGACTTGCCTTGATTCTCTCCGCCTGCTCCACATGCGACGGGAGAAGCGGTTATTAAAACACTAAGATAAAATAATAAAAGAAGATGTTAAAATAATTTCACAAATGTTATAGGTACATACACTAGTATCATAAATATTTCTCTTTACCGACATGAATTTTGCACTGGGTAAAATATGTATACATATAACAAGATTTATAATAAAGGATTAGCGTTACAAAACCTTGTATTCCTAGAATCTAGTTTATGACCCGGAAAATCTGCATAAAATATTTCTGTTATGAATTCGCTGCCGAGAAATATTTGTTTTGTATTACTATTGTTTCGTAACTTAAATTAAAATGATGAAACTCGAATAAATTGTACATAAATAATGCAATTTAAATATTCCTTAGTAAATGGACTTAATTTTTTTTAAATGTGAGTTTCGTTAATTCATTTAGTTGATGCAGATTTGTCAATAACCGTACGTACGTGTACGTCGAATTTGGATGGAGACACTAAGTTTTGCAGTTGCTTATCCCATTGAGCTGAAAAGGCGTGAAGGTACACTTCTTATATATATATATATATATATATATATATATATATATATATATATATATATATATATAATTTGGCAAGAAGTGAGAACTTGCAGTATCATTAAAGAAAAAAAAAACGAATGAGCGCATACTAAGTTTAGGTGTAAATGAAGTTTTTATTAACTTTTGTAAGGTGGATGAGTCTGCCTCGCACTGGATCAATTTTTTAATTTATTAAGCCTTAAGCTTATTTGGAAATAAACAAACGATTTAGCTAATATTTATTTACATGAATACTATATTTGTTATAAAGTAAAACAAATTTCCCTATTTTAATTCTGAGTATTTCATATACCTAATGAATATTTTCTAAGTCCTCCTATTCTCAGACCTTCACATCGCAAAGTATCAGATTTCTATACAAATAGGGATCACTCGGATGTAACGAGAATTTTGTTACGCAATCATCTTGCTAGTTCAAACGGCAGCCAGTCCGGTCCGGTCTGAAAGACTGTGGAGCACCTTTGTGCTCAGAAGAGTTTCTGGTCTGTTGGATCGTGATTTGTACAAGACTAATGATGTAGCCATTTTCAGTTACTTAATGCGCTTTGATGTATTATTTTATAACAGGTGTCGAAGCCCAAGAATTATAAACGAGACCGAATTTCTAACGCAACTAACTAAACTACAGAAAACAAAAATAATCTCAAAAGTTCAGTAATTACATGAGACAACTACAAATTGTATTTGGCGTTATTTTATTAGTTTTGTGCAAGTTTCCTTATTAAATTTGGCCTTAGCATTGTTCGAAGTTGCAGATAGCGTTGTAAGCGCTTTCCCGGTGTTCTGCTCTCGTACACTCAATTCAGCACCGGCTTTGCCAGCAGCGCATAAATCGAAAGCGGCTTACATACGTGACTGCTCCAGCTTTTATTTACATCCATTACACATTTATATAGATCAATTTTTAAAATCTGTAAAGTGCTTAAGCGAGTACCTACCTACTTAAAATACCTCGCTTTTATAATCAAATTACTTCTTGCTTAAGTAGCTTTGTTTACATCGTCGTCTAAGTTATTATAACCCTCTCGCACCCAATTAAGTTAATATTTAGAATTCAGGAGGAAGAAATTGAGGATGTCATTTAAGGATAATTGCTGTTGAATATTTTCATTAAGTGATGATAATCTTCTGTTAACGGCTCGACTCTGTAGTAAAGAAAATGTTAAGCGGGAGTGCCTTCTTATTATTAAATCTAGTGCTACCCATAACCATTTGCATTTTCAATCTTAGAAGGAAGATGAACCGATTTTTCATTTTACTATCGCATTTTTTAAGGAAGCTTTATATATATATATATATATATATATATATATATATATATATATATATATATATATATATATATCAGCTTCACGCTGTATCCCGCACACTGCAGGGTAGGCAGACGGAACCTAGTGTTAAGACACTCCGTTGCCCAATTTCTGCCGAATTCTGGAGGCATTGGGTGTTGAGTGGCATAACGCAACGCCGCTTGTCCTCGACACCAAAGCGAAGAAATGGATATATAAATTTAAGTAAATATTTCATCTCCTCGAGTAGGGATCGAACCCACAACCAGTCGGTTTGACAGTCACACTTTGTGCCACTGCGCCACGACTAGCCCCAAAGCTTAGGAAGCTTTTTCTTTAACATTTTTTTATTTTAAATTCAAGCGGTGTCATGTCCGGTAAATTAATTGAGTTGGTGAACTGTAATAGAAGTGTATCGGTGTTTACTGAGCGGGGCGGACTTAATAAGCAAGCGGCTTTTTGTAGTTTGACAGAGTGATTTAATAACGTGGCGCGATCGTTTCAGTAAATCGAGTTTTGCACAGAACGAAACTGAAGTACAAATAAGTTACAGACTAAATATATCGTGTGAGCAATCTCTTAAATATTTTCGCAGCTAAGTTGACGCGATGATTTCGTTTTTTAATATAAAATTACACCAAAGGGATGGACATATTAGAGAAATATTTGATCATTTCATTAATGTTAAAATATCAATATGCTTAAATGAAAAACATTTTAATTTTAAACTATTCCAATTGAGAAAATTTTACATATACTATTAGATTTGTGGTGAACATTAAAACAAAAAAGAAACTGGGCAAGCGCGAATCGACCTCGCTCACCGAGGGTTCCGTACAATTATTGCTTTATAAGAAATGAATAAAATATGTTTTGGAATATACACACCAAGCCCTTTCATTTGATACATCATTTGAACTAGCGGCTAGGCTATTATTTTTTTAGGAGTTAACCATAAATATATAGTTTTCAAATTTTGTCGTGAACGATTACTACCTGTACATATTAGCTGTGAAATTTTATAATTCTAGGTAAGCGGGAAGTACTCTATTAATTTTGATTCCCTTTAAACGAGTTTTTGCGATACAAACGGTCATATCTTTTTTTTAGGTAAATGTAGAAATATGATTTTTACAGTAAATTAAAGGGCCGTAGATCTAAGTATATGGTTTGAATTTCGACTCGGTGTCTCCAAGTATTCCTGAGATAAAGGCTCTTGACAGACTAACAGACGTACAACAAAATGGTTTAATAAGGCTTCCTTTTTTTTAAAAAACGAAACCCTAAAAGTAATTATTTCCTAAAGAAGTATTATGTGGTAGATTGATATAATCATTATCAAAAATTACTAATATATATAAATAATATATTTAATTATATCTTATCTCATCATACCTTTTATTGTAACCACTATAGACAATTGCAAATATGTTTGTTTTCATTGTATAAATGGCTCACATTTGGCACGTTAGGGGTAGGTACGTGCGTAATAAAAGTTGCGATTGTTTCTTGGTCATAAGTACGTAGGATTTATTCTATAATTTCTTTACGCAATTTCAACTTAGTTGTCTAGCCTACCAACAGGCAAAACTTGAGAGAAAATTGTACAAAAAAAAGTAATTTAAAAAATCTAATAAATATGTCTACAATAGATGCGTTCATCATACAAACTCCATCTCTTACCTCCATCCTTGGTAAATAAGCAGTCAGAAGTCAGAACGACTTACCGCAGCATGCCAATCAGCTGTAAGCTATTTCCTATGAAAAATTATGCTTTAAAAACATTAAAATATCTCTATATTTGACTATTTATATGATATACGGTTGAAATGTTAAAATGTTTTATTACTCAAAGAGAAACGATTTAGTTCCGAACAATAACTTTACGGCTGTTTGTATTTTCGCTGACTTAGTTGGATTTTGAAAGCATACTCAATTATGTTGATTGCTGTCTGTATTGCTAATAATAACGGCATTGAATGAAATTATATTGTACGAATATTGCTTATATATTATTATACTATATTGAGGTCAGTCGTAGTGCAGGGGCACAAAGCGTGACTGTAAAATCGACTGGTTGTGGGTTCGATCCCCACTCGAGGAAATGGAATATTTACTTACATTTATATTTCCATTTCTTCGCTCTGGTGTCAAGGCAAAGCGCGGCATTGAGTTCCGCCACTCAACACGCAATGCCTCCAAAACTCGGCGGAAACTGGGGAAAGGAGTGTCTTAACACAAGGTTCCCTCTGCCTACCCTGCTTTGTGCGGGATACAGCGTGAAGCTGATTTATTTATATACTATATAGTTTTATCACAGTGTATGAAAATATATATTTTTTAACACTTTTAAAGTGTTATTCCACACATAGGAAGAAAAATACTTATTTAGAAAACGTATAAAAATTTGAACGAAGAGGGACGCGAACACAGGAGGCGCGGGTTAAAAATGTTTAAAAATAATTTATAAATAGCATTCTCTCTTGCCAAACGATAATTTTTAGTAATTGTCTTTGTGTAGCAGAAATTTAAAAAAAACCCAGTACAGCGATGCTAACAACATACATAAGTTGTAACTAGCGTATAATAATTTCGGCGTAGCTTGATGAGAACGTATAACGTAGTGGTCAGAGCGCTTGGTCGGTTTCCAGGAGGCGCGGGTTCAAGTCCCGCTACGTTCAAATTTTTATACGTTTTCTAAATAAATAATTTTAAAATTATTTACAGAAATATATATACACTACGTTTTACGTAAAATAGGTATGGGTTGTCATACTTATCATATTATATGTTTAATTAAAATTATACAGAAAATATTGAAGAGAAACATTTTACAACTAAGCGAAAAGCACGAGTACATAACTATGTAGTATGGACCGTTAGCAACTAGTAAGCGGTAAAAATTTTACTCTTCATAATTATTTTAGTAGTCATTAAAATCTAGGTCCGTACAATATATATAATATGAAATATTTATATAAAAGCTTTTATTAAAGTCCATTCGAATACAGTGTTTCAATATGAATTTTCGAGTTGTATGCAGTTCGTAACAGAATAAACAAGGTTTCTGTTTCATAGAAAACTTTCTGAACCAATTTGATACTGCAAGTAAGTTGTACAACTTATAACTATATACATACGTTAATAGATATAACCATGATATTTATTAAATTTTTAAATAGATTATTCTCAGGAGATATAGAAATATAATGTTATTATTTTAATTAGTTTGTTAATATTGTGACAAATCAAACATAATAGAGAAAGACATGCCCTTCATATATAGCATATCTTTCTAGACGCCCATAAAAACAATATTTAATCAATTATATTATAGTTATTTTAATTACTTACATAAGTTCGTCGCCTAGACCAACATAAAACGCGGCAGTGTTAGCGGGCGCCATATCTCGTTCACCCACGCATCTCACGCATCGCGAGCTTTCACAAGCACTGTACGCCTTTCCGAACACGATCGTACTATTTGTAAAACTACTGCATACTATTTTAACATTTGTGTAAACACAACACAGTGTATGTTTGCGACAACTTATTTTTAATGCCTCCGAAGCTTTTTCTCATAAACTAAGTGCATTAGGGAGAATTATGCATAATTCTCTTTATGAATATGTCTAGCGAATACGTTTATTCGCTAATGTTTTTTCAGCTTTAATTAACACTAGTAGCGGAACATTATGTGAACTTTATTTTATGTGTAAAAAAATATTTATTATTGTTTATATCTTAAGTGGTCTTCGCTTTAGAGTATTTCATCTTTAATGATTTAAATTAAATTTTCTTTAGACTATATTAGTTAGAATTTTTATTTCTTTGTAAATATCACATTTTATTTTTTTATAATATGTTGAATATTTTTTATAAATTATGGTCACATATATTTCCCTTGCAGCTGTATACTTAACTAATGGAATCGAAATCTTCAAAAGTATTTATCAAAGCATCTTTCAAATAAGTCTTGTTCATCTTTCAAATAAATTTGTCTTGGGGCAGTAAGTATAACTAGTGTTTTGACTAAAAATATCGTAGGATGCGACCCCTAGGTTAAGGTAAACTTTTAAAAAGCTTGTGGGAAGCAACTGTTGCATCTCAACTAGTCTGGTAAAGTTTAAGGGGACTTCTTGCATTATGCATGGCATCTCTCCTTGGACGTTTTTTGTTGGTTAATGTTACGAAATATATAAATAAAAGAGTTTGTGTATAAGGAAATTTTCTAATATAATAGTGCTAGAGGACGTGATTTGATTTTCAATATAAAATTTCCTAAGATATGTTATATTATAGAAGGAAGATGGTTATACATATGTTAATTTGTTAATAAATTGCACATAATGAATACAATAGTAGTGTTTCAATATCTTAAGTATTACAATTTTCAATAATACAAACTAATAGTTAAAGATTAATTCTAACATCCTACATCCATGAGCTTCACAGCTCTATGCGTGACAGCCTTTCTTCAGTCAGCTTCGGCAAGCAGCGCGGGCGCACGCGTTCGTGGCGCCACTCACGCACGTTTGTTTACAAACTCGATTCAATCGATCTATCGTGGGAATGTTGCTTCGTTTATGACATATAATAATTCCAAGCGAAGATAACTTAATATCTGCTCATCAGATTGCATATTAAATGTAATGACTTTTTTTAGTGAGATGTCATATTTCCCTTTGACTAGTTGCCGGCATTTTATTACCTTTTGGGAACACAAATGATTTGAATAATGTGACAGATATATTCTTAGTATTGAATATAATAGTGGTTTAAGCAATTATCAAAATGAAGATATCACTAGTTATTTTTTATATTATCACTTTAGCGATCGTCGTCGGAAGCGAGATTCGAATCCGTGGAAAAGTAAGAAAACGAAACAACATACATAGAAGGCATAGAGCTATTCTACCACCTTGCAATTTCAATGAAAGCCTTATTGAGGACGAATGGGCTTTGATGGAAGCGATAGGGAAGTCGAAGTTTATTTTTACGGGGAAAGTTTTGACGGTTAAAAAGTTTAGATCAATGCATGAGATTTGGGTAAAAAGGTCGAATTTGTATAGGGTTTATATGCGACGTGTTTTGAAGGGTGACGAGAGTGATTTAAAGATGCTCGTCAAACAAGAAGGGCTGAATGTGGACACTTTGAGTGGTTCGACTGTTATAGTGGAGAGACCGCACGCGCGCGAGTCCTGCGCTCCGTCCCCGCGACCGCGACTTTCTGCTATCTTCCTGAGCGATGGATTGCTCGTCGATAAGAAAAGAGGGCCCACCCAGCATCTTCGTCTCCTCACTGATCCTGTTCCTCTGACTCTATATCACTTAGATAGAATCAACGCTGCTGTCAAAGGTGGGTGTTTATTTATTTAACATTTTATGTTATACAAAACGATATTGAACGTATCTTACAAGGGCCTTATTATTTTAACTTAAAAATATTATACGAATAAATAAAATCGCGTCGTTCTGATCTATTACCGTTTTAATATCGAGATTTTCGTTGAAATATTTCCATATCTTATTAATTATTAATTGAAATCTGTTGCGAAAAGTATCGTTTATGAATAAATACGTGTTATTTGTTGGAAATATTTCAATCACGATTACAACCTCTTGTGGAGAAATTCGTGTAATATTATATTACAATGAAATGCCAGTTCTCGTGAATAATTTTACAAAGGCGATTATAAAAAGCTTTGAGCAAGATTAAACAAGGGCGAAATTAAATACTGAATAGCTGGTACCTGGTGGGTATTATAATGATATGTGGGTGTTGCATCCATAATGTACACTGTGGAGGCATTGAGATGTGGTTTGATCGACATCTCGACAACTGTTCGTTAAGTTAATGGAGTGAATGCGCTCGATGCGTTTGTGCATTAGCCGACACCGCATAAACGTGTATGCTGACCATACAGTTTTAACACCTAGCTTTTATTGTAAATTATATAAAGTTCAAATCACTTTGTAAGCTTCTGGATGCATTTACAAATGAGGTTTTATCGGATATCTTATCGGTATAAATATACGATATACATATGTTGTAACATATTTAATATTAGCTAATTGATTATTTTCTTTTTATTTAAAAATAGTCATAATAAATAACAGTAGAAATTTAAATATTCTGCTTAATATAGGTATGTAGATTGAACAATATGTATTTTATATTTAACAGCGATTATGAGTTTTTATTATTGAAATGTCTCTATAATACGAGAAAAATTAGAAACAGAGCATCTTGTTACTAGTTCATCCCATCCATCATGCTTCAAAATGGTAAATATATAGAAGATAAAATAAATAATAAACTTAAATTTCGATACAATGCGATGATCTCCACAAACATATTGGATTGTATTTTAGTGTTGCCGTTCTTTATTGTAGAAACAAAGAAAGGCAACACTGAAATACGCTCCATATATCTTTGTACTATTCAAAGTGGAAAATAAAAAATATCAAATTCGTTTGGATTTTGATCTTCAAAATATGGTTACACAACGCAAAATTATAAAAGCTTAGATCTTAGAAATTATTTTCTTAAAAGATTAAGATTTTTGCGATTAGATACTTTTATTTATATCCGCGATTGTATACTCGTCTGAATATTCGAATACTTTACAGTTTACCTATATCTATATAAATTAATTAAGAATAAAGAAAAGTGAAAGTAAACAACATCTATTTTTAAACATTTTTAAAGTGTTATTCCACACTTAGGAAAGAAAAATACTTATTTAGAAAACGTATATATTTGAACGCAGCGGGACTCGAACCCGCGCCTCCTGGAAACCGACCGTTTAAAATTATACATTAACATTTTATAAAACCTACCATAAAGTTATGTTTCATTATTTAAATGTTGAATGTTTATTGACCTTTCCCACCTTAAACTTTATACTCTTTTAAGTATCCACTTAAAAATGTTACTAAGCCAGCTTTAATTGAATCCAGAACGATTCACGAATAGATTTTGTTCGGGGTCAAATACTTTGCAATAAATTTTATTGCGCAAACCATTTCAAGTTAAAAATTCCAAGAAGATCCAATTTAAGTCTCGCATAATGCAATGAGATGAGTATCGTGTCTCCTTTAGGCAAAGTGAAGCACTTCTTACACCTTTAGCTCGGGTTAGTGCTATTCTACTCAGCGTTATAAACAGTCGTATTATGAAATCAACTAATAATATATATTTATACTTTTAGTATTCCGCATATTGCGTATGTTATAGTGTTAAGACACTTCGTTCACCACTTTCCGAATTTTCGAGGTATTTCGTGTTAAACGGCGTAACTCAACGCCGTGCTTTGCGGTGTTACCAAAGCGAGAAAATTCAAATATTAATAAATAATAATTGATTCTCCCGACTGGAAAACGAAACCCACAAGCGTCGCGTTTACATTCAGTACAAGCTTGTAACTTACAATATCTTGTTAATAACATTGTAGTTGATTGTTTTGATGCAAAAAGTATGATCATTACCTGAATGAGATATTTAAATTATCAAAAACAAGGCTTGTAGCATATTTCATAGGATTTACTTCTTCTTTTTGCATTGGAATTTAAAATAAAATTTATAATCTTTTTGCATACGGAGAAATAGGTTTAATATTTATTATTTAAAAATATTTTAGCAATTTACTTAACAAATACATGTTTTTCTTTTTTAATACTTAATACTTACATATTAGATATGTGAAAATATAAAAAAAAGACCGTACTGTAGGTATATTCGATTCTAATCCCACACTTTTGAATGATGGTTAGTGAACATTGTGCAACTACATTATAACCTTTTTTATCAATATGAATAGAAAAAATGGTGTTTTTCATTTTTTTTATAAAAAAAAAACTAAATATCTGATCAATAGATTTTAATACTCTTGAGCTAATGTGTATATGTATAATTTTACATTACATATAACGCTTTTTGATTTAAATATGATTTTTTTTTTTTTTATAATATTCATAGAAACAGAAATATATTATAAATATATTGTAAATTTAATGTCGGTCCATTTTGAGAAGGTACATTAGGCGGTAAAACTCAAAGGCGTGTTTTATCTAGACTAGAGAAATTTCTAAGTGCAAATTATAAACATTTCTCTACGATATAATTTGACTGAATCTATCAGTTAAATCTCGATTTTAGTAGAATATAATACGAAAATATGACAGAAATATACTGATACATATAAATGAGAAAAAATCTAAATAAAGCTTTATACAAGCGCAACGTTAACTATCTTTATTTAAATGTATTATAGTATATACATACGTTTTTTCTGTTAACCATACCATACAAAAATATATAATCAAAACTTTACTTTTGTTTTATCCATATTTTTTTATTATCGGTTATTATTAGTGTTATAAATAGAACAAAATTGTAAAACATTAAATATGTGATGAAAACACATTAAAAGTTATAATGGGCTATATAATTTTAGAAGTACGTACTCGTTTATTAAGTAACTGTTTAGTGCAACAATAAACGTTAGTGTAGTGCTGTAGTAAATAAATGTTACTGAGTCAAAGCTTTGTAAATTATACCTTTAAAAGTTTCGATAATGATGTATGAGCGAGTGGTTCGAAATAATAAGTTTTTTATTTTATATTTATTGTAGTGTTCCTTGTGAGGAGTATCGCATAGCACCAAAGTGATGCGTATTATGATTTTCAGTAAAAAGACACCTAACCCACAGTATTGTTTTAAAGTGTGGATATATTTTTAAAAGTATATTTACATAGAAAGCTTTGTGAGATGAAAATAAAGATTTATTTATTATTATTATTATTATAGAAAGTACCTGCACTACATTTAATTATATTTAAAAATCTTACATCAATATAAGATATAACAAACAAACGATAGAAATCGAAATTGATTTCGATCAAGAAATTTTAATCGATAGGTTACTGAAATACGGTTGAGGCACTTATACTTTAAAATATATCAACACTCCGTGGGACTTTTAGATAATCGCGAATAATCTACCTCATTAGAGTCGACGAACGCAAGCAAACAATACCAGCTTCGCTTTGCTATCTGAATAAGTGTTGCAATAAGTATTTTAAGCGCGCGACGTCGATACGTTGATAACATAGCAGCTCCCTATCTTCTCGATCACAGGAGGCGTTGCGCTGTGGAGAAAGTAATGGGCAGGTTAATTCGTCACGTTGCGCCTCCACCCCACACGACGTTTACGTTTTAATGATAACTTAACGACTATGCATAATTTACAAATAATACAACTGAATCATTTTCTACAATATACATATAAATAATAAACGATAACTATCATATTTATAATTGTGAATTAATTATAAAGAGCAAGCCCTTTTTTGCCATGTTTTAAAAAAGAGACATTAAAAAAAACGAACTAAATTTTATGAATAAAAGCATATTAAATTTAATGAATTTTATTCATTCGCCAATAGTATGAAAAATGATGACATAAAGTGAACTATGTCGAAATGTTACAAAATAATATAGTGCGACGTTAAAGATTCGTCAAGAAGGCGACCGCCTCGACTCGCCCGCCCACGCTCGTACCGCTTTCCAAATTCCTAGTGTAAGCGCTGCAGCCTCTAAGTGCTATTAGCGCGACTGCGGCGATCTTTTTACTATTTTCAGCTTTATATCTCATAGATATGTATCATAATCCGCATATTATCCGTATACTATAAATTTATAAATATTGTGCTTAATCTCATACAGGATTTTTTAAAGTAAAAACGCTTCTCTCAATAATAATCAGTTTAAACAAATCGTTATTGTTCTAATTTTTTATATGGAAAAGTTAAATTTAATATAGAAAAGTTAACAAAGTTATTTCGTTTAAATCGTTCGTAAGCTTCCATTTTACGAACAAACCGCATGAATAGTATATATTGCGACAAAAGTAGTTATCCCGAGCGATCCACCGCACCGCTGCGCTCTCGTACATGAATATTCAGGGCGTAGTAAGGCGGCGACTCGTTCGGCAATAACTGTTAACTTGGCTCATATTGTGCTCTGTGTAGGTATTATCTCTCACCCTGCGGCTATTGTGCCTCTGTTGACCCATCGAGTCTTCTGCGACACAACTTATAAGTTACGTAACTTAGCTCTTTTATTACTAATAGGTATCGTTTTTACTATACATTTTAGTATCAATCTTATTTAGATTTCTGGGCGTAGTTACCATATATTTCCACCAATAAGACGATTTTATGGTTCATTGGTGGATCAATGTTTAATTCGTTATTTGTTTATGTTGACGAAGGTTGCATAGAATTGCGAAGCCTCCAGTATACGCGCGGGTCTCAGCTCGCGCACGCGTCTCGGTGGCGCCAACTCGGACTCTTGCGCAACATCGTGTTCTTCGACTTATACGATCAGCTTCAATCAAAAGTTTCCCCGTTCAATATAAAATATTAAGAATGCTTTCTTTTATTTAACAATAGAACAGAACAGCTCAAACAAAAATATGAAGCTTCAATTTTTAGTGTTATTGCTTTACTCCTATACAACAATTCACGCCCATTTCCATATAAGAGGTACGGCCGAGAAACGGGATACGTCACATAAAAAGAAAAACATAAATGGACCTAAATGTGTTTTAAACGACACGATAACT
>JAATLQ010033329.1:0-17402 GCA_013421005.1 Heliconius erato x Heliconius himera | reverse complement strand
ACCTATAAACTATACGTACGGCTGGTAATGAAGGGGGACGTGCCCGAGCTCAGGAGCCACGGGTTTTTAGGCGACGAGCGTACGTTGAATGGGGCAATTGTGTTTGTCGACTGGCTACGGACGAATGAGTGTGCTTATAAGTTGTATAGACATTCCTCGGGCATATTTTTAAGCGACGGATTTTATGAGAAATATAGCTGGAGGATGCCTCGTCTGCGCTTATTGTACGAGCCTCTTCCTCTGTCACTCTACGATTTGGATAGAGTCAACGCCGCGCTAAAAGGTAAATGTTTACTATCCTATTATGTTTCATTTTATACGACTTATGATTGCTTGTGTACGTACACACGTTATAAAATGCGTTTGTTTGCTGTGTGTGTGTGTTCTCTCGGCCTGTTCCGAGTCACTTTCTTGGTAGTAACGGTGTTACAAACTGTCGATTGTAAGCTCATCCGTATTGGCTTATGCGATGGTAATTATCGAAAGTGTTAAATATATTAAAGATGTAAACATTTTTTAAACATTTTTACTATTATAATTTTAGATTTTTGTGTGTTGTATGTTTTTAGAATAGGACTACCTTTAGTTCTAATTGAATAACAGAACTTCAGTATTGTATAATAAAAAATAAAAAACTTAATAATTTAACGAGGCAAAAGAAGTTCATGTTTTGTATAAATACTGTAGGTATATAGCTATTTATTGACGTAATATTAAATTAGACACGACATAGTCCTTGGCCAGTGGTATAGTATCATTATAAACTCCATACGTGGTGGGCTGGTGTGGGCGGACGTCAGCTTTGGCTCCACCATGCAATTTACTACGCCAACTACTAACAGTACTATTATTATCCATCAATAGTCTATAATTGTTTTTGTTTTATTGCGAGATCCACGAATGCGTATACTAAGATTACGTATAACTAAATAGTTTTTTATGATAGCAAAAATGCGTAAGTATATTATAATATAATTATATAATCAGCTTCATGCTGTATCCCGCACGCAGCAGGGTAAGTAGAGGGAACCTAGTGTTAAGACACTCCGTTCCCCTTTTTCCGTCGAGTTCTGGAGGCATTGAGGGTTGAGTGGCGGGAACTCAACGCTGCGCTTTGGCTCGATACTGAAGCGAAGAAATTAAAATATAAATATAAATAAATATTTCACTTCCTCGAGTAGGGATCGAACCCACAACTAGTCGATTTTATAGTCACACTTTGAGCCACGACTGGCCTGTACTAATATAGTTATAATCAAGTGAAAAATATTACATTGTGCTGAATATGTTTTCATAATTTTTCTAATCATTATTGACACGTCAATAGTACAAAGTAAATTTATTTTTATTTTATATTTTAAGTTAAATTAGTTTTTCGTAAGTATAATAGAAGAATTGTTTTTTTTTTTTCGAATATTACATTCGTAAAGAAAACAATAATATTTTAGGTGTATACACCTAAAATATTATTGTTTTCTTATTCTAGATTTTTATTAAAATTTTACATTTATATGTTTTTAAGGAAAAGACAAAGGATCTGTTGGTGATCCGTTGATCCATTCAAATATTGCAATTTTAATTCCTTGTCGCTTTTGTTTTAATATAATCAGGTAAGATCTGAGAATGCACCTATCGCGTGTAATTAAATATATTCCGGCGACGCCATATCCATATATGTTGTTAATAATTTAAAAAAAACAAACAACCAAACTATAAAGGTCAACATAAATATCTGATAACGCCATAAAGTATCGATACAATCACCCAACATAATTTATGCTGGCCGATAAAAGTCAATGTTAAAATAGTATTTCTTTGTTCAACCTGGAGTCGTTTGGCTAATGATAAAACTCGATTTCTATATCAAGTTTATCTAACACGAAAAATCTGAACGCCTCGTATGTAATCAATCAATCTGCGCCGGCGCCACTCTGAAATGTTCACACTCGCGCACTCTTTGGTGAATGTTAATTAAAGCTGATTAGCTTGTAACAGAATTCTTGTAGCTACTTTCACCGTATCGACTTAATAGGTGTTTAAGATGATCTTTGCATATATTTGTATATTGTATTTCTTCATATTTGGTTAAAATATATATAATATTAAGATTTTACTTATAATGTTCATTAATCCAGAAGTTGAAGAGAGTCAATTTCTTTAAGTTTCCATTTTATTATTAGGATGCATTAGTATGAGTGTGTACTTCATCAATGATGTCCAGAGAGAAATAACATTGATAATGTCTTGTTTCCCAAATTGATTTAGTTTGTGCATGATAAAAAATAAATATTCACATAAATAATGTAAATGGGGTGGGAATAGGAGGGGAACCTTGTATATTTTTACCTCCAATGTAGGAATAGTACAGAAATGCTATCTGTTTCTGTCTTTACCTTAAAAATTATCATTGACTGATTTATGGCGCTTTCTTGAGTCATGGTTAAGCTTAATTTTAGGTAAAGTATAACAGATGTTCTTTAATATAATATAATTCCAAAATGTCTTTATCTTTTCTTATTCGGAAACACACATTTTCTACATGCATATAATAGTACTTACATTTTAAAACTGAAGAATGGAAATAATAATTATTTTTTGTTTCTTTTTTTTATTCTGAATATAAAACTTATTCGGCCACTTAATGGAAACGAAGAAACTAATAAATAGAATTATTTTTCATTTTATGGATAATGATTTAATTAGAGCTCGAATAATTTTTATGTTTTCAAGTAAAGTTCTCTAGATATGTTTTGACTAACGAATTTAATTGGTACTTTCTACTTTCATATATTCTTGGTGACATATTATCAATTTATATTTTTTTGAGTAATTCTGAAATATTTCCATGAAACTATACAGTCTACAAATTTGAGAGAAATATTAAAACACGTATCCATTAATGTTGAAACTAAGTCGTCGCAGGATTGGTGCGTCGAGCAACTTCCAAGGTTTCATGCATAGATTAACTAAAGAGTTGTAATTTGACTTGTAGCGCCACACCGACGAACTAGGTTAATATTTAATACAACGAACAAAACCTTAAGTATGAACGATAAAATCAAATTATTTTCTTTAACCAGTCATTACGTGTTGTCGATACGCATTAGGACCTAAGTAAAACGGTAGTTATAGTACTCTAGCGGTAAACGCGTACGCAAATATAAGCTGAACTGCTTGCAAATAAAAAGGAAAGTGCCATGGACAGTTCTCTACAGCCATCAATTATACGCAGACAGCACCCCGGTCAGGTTTGAACATTTTATTACCACCTATACGCAGATAGTGTAGATGGCTACAAGTCATGTCATTTATTTTTTTATATTTTCTTAGTAGTAATTATAAGATTTTTTGTGCTTTTTTCAGATATAAATATATAAAAAATAAATCAGCTTCACGCTGTATACCGCACACTGTAGTGTGCGGGATACAGCGTCTTAACACTAGAACACTCCGTTCCCCTCTTTCTGCTGAATTCTAGAGGCATTGTGTGTTGAGTGGCAGAACTCAACGCCGCGCTTGTCCTCGACACCAGAGCGAAGAAATGGAAATATAAATTTAAGTAAATATTTCATCTCCTCGAGTGGGATCGAACCCACAACCAGTCGGTTTTACAGTCACACTTTGTGCCCCTGCGCCGCGACTGGCTTTTTTTCAGATATTTGAAGTAGTATCTGATTAATTTGTTATTAATTGTTCTATTTAATACGAAAATTGTCTATTATTGAAAAAAAAAGTATGTATGTAGTATTTTATGATTTTTGTTATTTTTTGGGTTTCCTATATCAAAAGGAAAAAAACGGAGTATTTATATATATTACAATTAAATGAAAAAATTGAAAAGTGAAAACTTATAGACATTTTAAAAAATACAAATTTATACGTTCAGTTCATTTTATACAAACTTTGTGCATATGCTCGCAAACATAAGTTTGTGAGCCTATTATTATTAAGAAATTTTACAAGATGTCAGAAAGTGCAGTACATATAAAATATAATGTAATCGAAAAATGGGAATTTGTATATTAGAAACAAAAATTGTTAGAAAATTAAAATTGCAGTTTATTTAATACAAAATTCGTGTATACCCTTAAGCTTGTATAAACTTAACTTTGTCAATTTTTATAAGTTGCAATTTCAGTTGACCTTCAATCCAGAAATTGGTACAGAACCCTTCAGTGGGTGAGTACAATTCGCACTTAACCGTTTTTTTATTATTATATTTCTTTAATGAAAGCTTTAGTAAGCAAAGAATATTTAATTAACATAATTTTGGTTTTACCATTTATACGATTTAAATATTAAAATAATAATTTAATAACGAAAAAATCTATGTAGTAATATTTTTAATTATCTGTCAAGTTATTATTTAATGTAGAAAAATTACAATTTTGAAGGCACCTCTCGACGGTTTTGCTTTATAAGCGCTCGCAGTTTTCGTCTTAGAATTTTTCCACTGGGAGTTTTAGGTATCTCGTTTAGGAATACTACTCCACCTCTCAGCCTTTTCCAGGGTGAAACCTGATAATAAAATATCGCATCAATATTTGTATCTTTTAAAGAAATATTTTTTTATTCTTTTGCATGTTTTTAACATTTGGCAGAGTAGGCAAAAATAACTTGAGCTATAATAAGTGTTAAGTTACTTCACTCTCCTCGTAAAAGCAATAACTAAAATAAAAAAAGAAAATATTTCTTTTTATTTACTAATTATGCTTTTAGTGATTTTCACTCAAACCCCAGATTGCAAATAAAGGTATTGCCTTTGGCAAATGATGTAACCTAACCTACTACTACCTACCTTATCAGAAACGAAGTCTATAATTTCTTGTTCTGTTACTTCAGCATTTGGTTGCTTCACTATAAACGCCGTAGGCAGTTCTCCTGCCAGCGTATCCGGCGCACCTACCACACCGACATCTTTAACAGCCGGGTGTGGAAGTATTAGCGCTTCGAGTTCTGAAGGCGGGACCTGTAAAAAACGTATACATAATCATTTATATAATTACAAAAATTTAAATATGTATTTCTTTTTATTTTGTGAATACAGAAAGAAAAGATTCATAAAAACATATTCTTTAACATTTTAAGCAATTTTCATATTTATGTCTCGCATAAGTACATTTTTTTTTTTAATAAAAATAAAGTTACAAACACGTTAAATACATAATTTGTGTGTACAAATAATTACGCGGATTTTATTACTTTGAGACAGCATTAAATTGTAATAAAATAATTATGCAAGTTTACTATGCTATTCTTGTAAGATAAAATATAATATTTCTTCAAATATAATGTTTGTTCTGCCAAAATACAATATTTCAGTTCAACTATTCAAGAGGTATTTCCTCTAGGTATGCGATGTCAACAAGCAAATATCAGTGGACGTATGAGGATAACCTTACCTGCCAGCCCTTATATTTAATAAGCTCCTTAATTCTATCAATGATATAAAAATAGCCATCCTCATCATAATAAGCAATATCTCCTGTTCTGTAAAATCCATCTCTGTCAAATTCATTTTTGTTGTCTCTTCCCACATAGCCTTCAAAGACTACAGGCCCCTTAATATAGACTTCGCCAGGTTCATTGTAACTCAATATTTTTTCGGTATCTGGGTCAACTACCTATAAGCGTTTTTATTTTTAGATATATTTGGCACATCAACATTTCAAAGTTCAACGTCAGATCGTAAAAAAAATCATTGTAGAGAAGACATTTTTTGAAATGATAAGTATTTTAAGAGTGAGAAACGTACTTTTACAATACATCCCTGTATTACTCTTCCAACACTTCCCTCTCTAGACGTAACTTCTTCATCGTCTGTAATAGGTCCAGATGCTTCTGTCATACCATAACCTTGCAAAACAAGTTCTATATGAGGAAATCTAGAAAAGTTTAAATTGCATTTATATAATATACAATTTAATTGCCAAAAAAAACCTAGCTGCATATAAAAAATGCGAAGCGCTTGCAATGTGGGGATGTTAAACGTCGATATATTGACACCACTATTCAAAATGTCTGTCAAGCGCAAGTTTGGAAAGTTTTAGTCGGTGGGCAATACCATTCAATTATTCTCATTCAATATCATTAGATCTTTATGACTGTAAAATCAAGAAGCTTATCAAATTCATATCCACTAAAGCCTTTGCTATGCGGCATTACATAGTGATGTAGCTGCTTATCTGACGTGAGCCGGATCATTCCGGCTGTTAGTAATCCTACATAAATCACAAGTTGTTATGATGGGTAGCAGCAAATTAGGATGTAAGATTGATATTCGATAGTCGAAATCGAATATCGTGACAATGTAAAAGAAGTTAGGCCTAACTATTGGCACTCATATGCCCTGGGTACCGCACATTAGTGATGTTAGGAAACGCATGCATACTATATACTAGCATAACTTTGGTCTTATAAGATAAGATCATAAGATCAAAATCATGCTTGCACATTCTCCATTTTCCCCTCCCCATTCTAAAGGAATTGCGTGTTGAGCGGCGGAATTCACGGTAACTTTTTATTTTACACTCTTCGTTACCAGAGCGAAGAAATGGAAGTATTCAATATTTCATTTCGTGGAGTGGCAATCGAACCCAACTTCGCGTCGCGCTTACAGTCGCACGCTTATGTCCCTGCACCACAACTGGCGCAAAGGAAAAAAGGATTTTTTTTTTTATTATAATCACAGAATTTGTACCTAGCTTTTAATTCACGAATGTTTTTGGGATTGACCGGGGCACCAGCTGCGTAAATCATTTTTATAGAACTTAAATCAAAGTCCTTCGCTATCTTTGACTTATATAATGTTAAAAGCAGAGGAGGCGCCACTATTAGAAAATTAACCTGAAATGAATAATGACTATAATATGCTTACTTAAATAAAATAAACTTTGGCAAAATACTAGTATCATTATCTCACCTTATATTTTTCAATAGTGCTCAGGTATAAATTTTCGTGAAATTTTGGTAAGAACACAAGGGTTTTTCCATTAAACATTTCATGTAAAGTAGATACTAGACCCATCGTGCTTGACCATGGAGCAATTGTTAATACAGTAAAATTTCTGCTAGAATTCCTGAGAAATATGTATAATTGTATGTTGAGTTACAAATACCTTAATATAAAAAGATAGCTCCCTACGCGTGAAGCTAATTTTTTTTTTTTAGCTCCCTACGCTATTAACTTACCGTTCAGTATTTTAAATTAAACTCTTTAACCGGTTTAATCGTATATATTTTGGATTTTTGGAAACCGAACACTTTGCAGTAATAAGTCCGTGGTCACGTGGTCATTTAGTTAGTGCATTACAGTATAGATTACAAATAATACATACTAAATTTATTGATATTTTAGTAGTTTAATAGTTAATGTAGGCGAAGCCGCGAAAGGGCCGCTAGTACTAAATATAAGCGATTAATCCGGTTAAAAAGTTTCATTTAAAATGTGCAATAATCGCAAAAATTTAAAATCTCATTCGTTTTTAATAAATTAATACTAATCTGGTAGTAGAT
Source organism: Heliconius erato x Heliconius himera (assembly GCA_013421005.1). NCBI lineage: Eukaryota > Metazoa > Arthropoda > Insecta > Lepidoptera > Nymphalidae > Heliconius > Heliconius erato x Heliconius himera. Next base: position 9,887 of record JAATLQ010033329.1, on the reverse strand, counting down.
TCTATACCCGTTGATGGAAAATATTTGCAATATTTTTTTAGAAAACGTGTAAAAAATTTAACATAGCATAGTAGTAGTGCAAATTTTTAACGTTTCCCAAAAATTTTTTTTCTTTTTTTTTTTGTAAATAGTGTACCTATATAATAAAGTGTATAATAAAAAAATATAATATTTTTAATATTACAAATATATTTAGTTATTTTTTTAGCTTAACATTATATCCCGCACATAGCATGTAGGCAGAGAGAACCTGGGAACCTAGTGTTAAGACACTCCGTTCCTCACTTGCAGCCGAATTTTTCGAGGCGTTGTGTGTTTAGTGATAAAACTCATTGCCTTTTTTCTTATTGTCAGAGCGGAGAAATTATAATATTAATAAATAATAATTTATTCGATGAGAATAATGAGGGAAGATGGGGATCGAACCCACAACCGTCGCTTAACTCCTTGTGCCCCTGCGCTACGACGGCTCGGAAAAAATGTATAATGTTAGTATAAGTTTTTTAAATACATACGGTGGTCTCTGAATCGAAACTAAAATGTTGTAGTGACCCATCTTAACGCCTTTAAACGGACCAGTAGTGCCCGAAGAATAAAGAATAACGCTTGTACATGTTGACCCTTAAAAATAGACGTATATATGAATATATTACTTTACATAATTTAATTTTATCTAGCTATAAACTTAACGAGAGATGACCGCATGTCAATGATCAAGTGTAGTTTGATATTAGATTTTTTTCATAGGCGTGTTTAGAAAACACATTTAAATCAAATCAAATCAGCTTCACGCTGTATCCCGCACGCAGCAGGGTAGGCAGAGGGAACCTAGTGTTAAGACACTCCGTTCCCCACTTTCTGCCGAAATTTTGGAGGCATTGCGTGTTGAGTGGCAGAACTCAACGCCGCGCTTAAGTGCGAGTGGGGATCAAACCCACAACCAGTCGGTTTTATAGTCACACTTCGTGCCGCTGCGCTACGACTGCCCTCAAAACACATTCAGTTTAAGTATAAAGAGATAATTAAGTTTTAGTAACATCTTTATCTTACCTTTAAAGTCATAAGGCTTGTAAGTATTTATATCAATATGTTTTTTCGTGAGTTCTTTAAAATTTACACAGTCACTCTCTCTCGCCGGGTCATCGTATAAAATGTATTTTGTAATTAGACAATTCTTTTTTAGGGAAGCAAATTGCTTTTTGAACGTTTCTCCCGATAAAAACATATATTTTGGCTTGGAGATGTTAATAGCGTGCATAAGATCATCTGTAAATAAAAATATAATTATATTTTATCTTAAATTCTCACATCACAATCGATGCAAAGCGCGGCGTTGAGTTCCGGCACTCAAAATGCAATGCCTCCAAAACTCGGCGGAAAGTGTGTCTTAGCATTAGGTTCCCCCTGCTGTGTGCGGTATACAGCGTGAAGCTGATTTACTTAATTAAATTTTTTTTAATCCTCACATGATTCTTTTTATGTGTATTTTAGTATCATTTAAATAATTCTACAACACTTAAAATAATACATTAAATTAAATTAAATTAAATTAGCTTCACGCTATATCCCGCACACAGCAGGGTAGGCAGAGGGAACCTAGTGTTAAGACACTCCGTTCCCCACTTTCTGCCGAATTCTGGAGGCATTGCGTGTTGAGTGGCAGAACTCAACGCCACGCTTAACCTCGGCACCAGAGCGAAGAAATGGAAATATAAATTTAAGTAAATATTTCATCTCCTCGAGTGGGGATCGAACCCACAACCAGTCGGTTTTGCAGTCACACCTCGTGCCGCTGCGCCACGACCGGCCTCAAAAAATAATACATAAACACTTAAATGTTAATTAATATTTGCATTCATCTGATTGATCTACTATTCAATTATATCTGTGAAAGTAAGCTCAATTGAGTTTTTTATATTAAACACTACAAATCATTATTTATAATATTTCTATTAAAATATTAAATTTGTTACTTTAATGAACCACCTACGATGTTTTTTGTTAAAATTAAAATGTATTTTTAGTTAATCTAAATTGTCTTAACACTAGGTTCCCAAAACGGAAAACGTTCTTTCAGCTGAATAAAAATCTCTATATAAGTATAAAAAAGGATCGAAATATATATAAAAGATATAAAAAAAAAATTAGGTCGGTTAATATATTGATTATAAAAGCAAAAAACCTCTCAGCAGAACTTTTGTCTGTTTGTCTGTCTGTTTGTTAGTTCACTAATCACGCAAAAACTACCAGACAGAAATTAATGTTTTTTTGTATAGCGTAGGATATGGAGATACATATATTTTAGGTTTCATCTTGGTTTTCATTATAGTTTCCTTAAAAAAAAAAACCAAAAAATATAAATTATTTAAAATATGGATAACTGGATGGTAGTAAATACACGGTAATAATTCAAAGCCTAATGCAAGTTGCATTGATAAACTGTAAATCTACCAAAATCCTATAGGATTTTAGTAGACTTCATTATTGAGTAGGTATAAAGCAATTTTTAATAGGAAAAGTAACATAATTATAATTTTTAACAAAAAAGACTGACTTCTTCTTCTTTTCTTATATTAATATCGTCCATTTGTCGCGCACATACTTATAAATCAAATTTATGACATGGGATTTTCTCATAGATACTATTGTCAGAAATGAAACAAATTAAAACGGAGCCACACGGGTCAAATAAAAAAAACAATCATCAAAAGAGGTTCATTCTTCAAACGGTTCGACTTCTGGGATACCAATAATAAAAAAAGACAGTCAAAAAAAAACTAAAATAAAAAACTTTTTACAGAAGTCGGTACTGACAAATTACGTTGATTACTTTAATGAAAAATATTAATGAATTAATCACTTATGTTCCTAATTTAAAAGAAGAAAGTACAATTGATATTTAATTGTGTTTATACAAGTGATAAAAGTATCTTATCATCTAAATCGTATATTTTGATTGGTTTGAAGTAATTATAATTATCTAAGTGGGATAATAAACGTTTAATCAAACGTATTTGTTTCGATTTAAATATTCTTATTTTCATTTGAAAGCAAAAATGTATATCTCTGAATATCTACTTACTTAATATATCTCCGAATGAAGCTACGAAATATAATATATGATCAAAGGAACTTAAATGAAGTGAGTTAAAAATACCAAAGAGTTACGATTTTAATGTAAATATCGATATGTTGTTTTTTATTCAAACATTCAATTGACTTACGGGAATTATGAAGATGCGGCAAACGTAAGGCTTTAATAATTTTTATATTATAAATCTTAAATGCGCTGCAAACACACGTAATAGGTATATTAAAACACAAACGTAATTCAGCGTATTAAGTAAATTATTCAGCAGTTTACGCGGGCGAAGCCGCGAGTGGGTCACCAGTATATGTATAAAGAAACAATTTAAATAAATATTTTACTAACCATTACTGTAACCACTATTTAATAAGGTGACAGTGGCTCCTGAACATAACACTGCTAGTAATGTCAATATACATTCGATCCTATTCTCACTAAAAATGGCCACTACATCACCATTTTTGACACCGAGGTTTGTAATTGACGTAGCTATATTTACTACCATTTGAGCCATTTCATTGTAACAGATTTTCTGTCCTGTAACTCCATGTATCTATTTAACACGTAAAAGTGATGATGAAATATATTTTAGTACATAAAGTGGTGATGAAATATTCAAGAAAACTGTAAAAGATTATTAAGTTTTAAATGTAAATAATATCTTTTTTGATTAGAATCAAAAATTAAGAAAAGATATTATTTACGTTACGTTTTATGATCTAATCATAAAACATAATCATAATATACATTTAAGTGAGAACATTGATATCACATATCAACAATTTTTATTATATACTTTATTGTACTATTAAAAATTAAATGAAAATAAAAGCCAATGGCGGCTTGCAATTGTAAAGTATTATTATTCTGAAAAGAGACCAGTCGTGACGCAGAGGCACAAGCGTGCGACTGTAACCGTGACGGGTTATGGGTTCAATTCTCATTCGAGGAAATAAAATATTTAGTATTTTCATTTCCTCGTTCTGGTAATGACGCAAAGCGTGGCGTTGAGTTCCGCCACTCAACACACAATGCCTCCAGAATTCGACGGAAATTTTGTGGAACGGAAGTGTATTAATGTAGACTAGTCTATTAGTACTTACACCGTAGTAAATTTACAAAATAATGTATTTATTACTGTAAAATTCAATCGTAAATTGTATTAATTAAGCACTTACCAATGCGGCTTTCTGTCCGTCGTGAGCCAAAATCTTTTGTAAAACAAACGCTCCCAAATTTAAATGTGGTGGTACGGAAAAGTTTTGATTGCCATATATAATTCCGTTTATTTTTTGTTTCTCCGACATATTCACTATTAGACGTTTCAGCACAGTATAAAGAAAACGACTAATGTTTTTATATATCTAATATTTGATAACTAAACGTGATTCAAGGATAGATTAGAATTTGTCTTATTTCTGTAGCTACTAAAGAATAATTTTCTTTTAACAAGTAAAGATGGATGTTTTGCTAGCGTTGCAATTGTGATCATTAACTAACCCTATTGATCGATCACGTGAACGAGAATTTTCTCCTACCCACACCAACTTGAGAATAAATTAGCTTCACGCTGTGTTCCGCACACAGCAGGGCAGAACTTAGTGTTAAGACACTCCGTTGCCTACTTTCCACCGAATTCTGGAGGCACTGCGTGTTGAGTGGCGGAGCTTTACATCGCGCTTTGCCTCAACGCCAGAGCGAAGAAATGGAAATATAAATTTAAAAAAATATTTCATTTCCTCGAGTGGAGATCGAACCCACAACTAATCGTCTTTACAGTCAAAGTTGAGAATGTACTATATACCCAAATGGATACACAAATATTTTCGCTTACTATATTGTTATAAATTCTATGTTGACTGCATACTTTATTTTTTGTTTGGTATTCACCAATAGGATTTTATAAAACGCTGATGCTTTTAAAATATCAGGTAAATAGTGCAATAATATATATTGTGTTGTCATATGTTTTTCAGCTTTATTCTTTATTCAACAAGCATATCTCAAGGCAGACGACAGCAAGAAAAGTGTCAAGGTACTCCATTCCGATAAGAGGATTACTGATATTAGGATAAGCAAAATTACACGTGCACCTAATAAATAGGTTTTACCACGACTGTGTAACAAATTTCATATAGTCAAAGTTACGACAAATATTTTTTTTGTCCATAGCGTAAAAGTATAATACATTTTTTGTGGGCGCTTTTATATACAACACCGTGAATACAACTACCAAAATGATGTCATGTAAATCAAAAAAATTGAAATAGTGGAACATACGAGTACCTTAAAATAATAAAAACCTGTACAGAAAAACAGTGCGAAAAATGTGGCTAACAATGTTAACATTCAGTTCAAATTTCATAAAGATATTTTCAGATAGATTACGGTGAACCTCAATATCAGGGTGCCTTGTCAATCTGTCATATTTCTGTTGCTACTAAAAAATAAATTTCTTTTATAAAGTACAGATGGATGTTTTGCTAGTATTGCAATTGTGATCATTAACTAACCCTATTGATCTATCACGCGAACGGAAATTTTCTTCTACCCACACATTGAGAATAAATTAGCTTCACGCTGTGTTCCCCACACAGCAGGGCAGCAGGGTGTTAAGATACTCCGTTGCTCACTTTCCACCGAATTCTGGAGGCACAGTGTGTTGAGTGGCGGAGCTCAACGCCACGCTTTGCCTCGACGCCAGAGCGAAGAAATGGAAATATAAATTTAAATAAATATTTCATTTCCTCGAGTGGGGATCGAACCCACAACCAGTCGATTTTACACTCACACTTTGTGCCTCTGCGCCACGACTGGCCTCAATGTATATGTATGTAGATTTTACGATATTTCAACAAATAAAAAAGACCCGAACAAAAATACCACTGCCTCATTTTCTAAAAGTTCTAATTCTTAGGGCCTTCTTGAGGCCAGTCGTGATGCAGGAGCAAAAAGTGTGACTGTAAATGACAACGGAACGGAATGGACAGGCCTCAGACAACAATAAAAAATAGCATTTTATAAATTTATTAATTAAATGAAACCGCTAAACTTATTTGAAAAAGATTAGAAAAGTATGTACTTATATGAACTGTAAACTGTATACGTTTAACTTTAGGCTCGATGAATAAAAAATTAAAGAAATGCTTAGGTCTTAGATCTTAGATCTTAGGTGGTAAAATATTTATCTATTTAAATTTATATATATATATATATATTTTTCACAATAACATTCATCGTATCGATTTTTATAAGATCACTCTCCTGTCCGTCTGTCTGTCTGTCTGTCTGTCTGTCTGACGAGATCCTTTATATCAGGAACTCGGAGATATCGACTTGAAATTCAAACTATATACTCAGATCTACGGCCCCATGATTTCTTGAAAAAATCTATCTCTGTATTTCTATATTTACGTTAAAAAATATATGTCCGTTTATATTGCAAAAAAACGCGTATTTCGACTCTATTAAGGGAATCAAAATTAATAGGATACTTCCGGTTGACCTATGGTTATGAAATTTGGCGGCACTACAGGTAGTACTAGTTCAGGAAAAAAACTATACATTAGTGGTTGAATCCTACAATAAAATAGTCATAAAAGAGAGGCAAAATTTGGTATTATAGCCGCTTATTCAAGTAAGGTATCAAATGAAAAGGCTCTGGCTAAGCTAAGCATGAATTTCAGAAAAAGCCCGAGACTTTCAATTTTTGTACGGAACCATTGGTTCGCGAGCCCGACTCGCGCTTTTCCAGTTTTTATATATTATAATTACTTTTTTATTATCAATACGGAATACAATGAAAGATAAGAATTATGTAAATAAAAAAAATATTATATCTCACTAGCAGAAAAAGTGTGACATAGTAACTAATTGATAACATTATTTGACAAAAATGGATTATACTATAATTTAATATGACTTTACCTCAAACAGACAGCACTTCAATTTTAATAATATGGCATTGTTTCGTATGAAAAATGAAAGTTACGTAATTAATGCGTCAAATTTCAATGTTTGAATTACCTTATAACAAAAAATATATAATCCCACCATGACTATATATATTTTTAACATTTTTAAAGTGTTAATCCATACTTATATATTTTTTGTAATTATTTACTTAACTAAACCATTATAATTTTTTTATCACTTTCTTTATTCTATTTAATAATGCTATTTTCAGTTCAGTTCAGTTCAATTCTTAGTTAATTAAGATTAATAAGCGTTGCGAGTGTGCCAGTTGAGCACTAATCAGTTGGCCAAAATGGACATATAAATTTTAAATAAATATTTCATTTCCGTTTTCGTTTACAGTCACACTTTTAGCCCCTGCATCATGACTGACCTCAAGAAGGCCTTAAGACTTAGAACTTTTAGAAAATGAGGCAGTGGTATTTTTATTCGTGTCTTTTTTATTTGTTGAAATATCGTAAAATCTGCATACATATACATTGAGGTCAGTCGTGGTGCAGAGGCACAAAGTGTGACTGTAAAATCGACTGGTTATGAATTCCATCCCCACTCGAGGAAATGAAATATTTATTTAAAATTTATATGTCCATTTTGGCCAACTGATTAGTGCTCAACTGGCACGCTCGCAACGCTATTAACTAAGAATTGAACTGAACTGAACTGAAAATAGCATTATTAAAATAGCAACAGGACAGTCGTTCCAACTAAACAGACGTGTTTAGCTAAGCAAAATATTCACTAAGCGAATCTATTTATTATCTCCAGTATTTCAAGTATATCTCCATAAATCCCTGTTGTGGTATGAATTGTCACGGTACGTATCATCTTAGTCACAAAGACGCAAAACTGTTTCTGTAAATACATTGAAATGCGGTCGTGACTCGGCTTGATTCTTATAAATTAACTTTATTAATAAATAATACATAATGAATACAAGGAATACTTTTGTATTCATTATATTTGTACGAAATCAACTAAAATATTATATTATGATTTCTCAAGGATCTCGGGTTTAGAAACTCAGTCTTTTGGAAAGCTTGCGTTATTGTGACGCATCAGCCGGGATCTCTGAGTAACCACAGACAATTGCTCAGAGATGATCATCGAATTATGCATGGAAACTATAGAAAAAAACTACTGAGCAAATGCCTCTTTCCATTCCTCCTACTCTTGTCTATTTCGTGCTATAGTATACCAGACCAAAACAGAGATGGTGAGACGAGCTGAATAAAATCTTAAATTTGTAGGGGTAAAAAGTTTACTAACATACGTTTGTCATTTATTATTTTTCTAAGCTTCTAAGCAACCCAATTGGAACTGCTGTTTTGAAGTAGAAGTTACAAGAATATTATACACAGCCTGTATGTAGCAATACTTTTTCAAATAATTATCTTATCAAAGTCGTAGTTCTATACTTCTATTTTTTCTTTAGATTTCGATTTATGTACTTCAAGAAATAGAATTTATAAAATAAATAAATAAATCAGCTTCACGCTGTATCCTGCACACAGTAGGGTAGGCAGAGGGAACCTAGTGTTAAGACACTCCGTTCCCCACTTTCTGCCGAATTCTGAAGGCATTGCGTGTTGAGTGGCAGAACTCAACGCAGCGCTTAACCTTGTAGTGTAAGTATATAATATTAATATCGAATCGACACCAGAGCGAAGAAATGGAAATATAAATTTAAGTAAATATTTCATATTCCTAATTATATGGATTAACACTTTAAAAATGTAAAATATATATATAGTTATGGTGGGATTATATATTTTTTGCTATAAGGTAATTCAAACATATTAAAATTGAAGTGCGGCGGGTACCTGTTTGAGTTAAAGTCATATTACAAATTACAGTATAATACCATTTTTATCAAATAATGTTATCAATTAGATATTATATCATACTATTTCTGTTAGTGATATACAATTTATTTATAAATTTCTTATCTTTCATTGCATTTCGTATTGATAATAAAAAAGTAATTTATTATATAAAAACTGGAAAAGCACGAGTCGGGCTCGCGAATCAAGGGTCCCGTACAATAATTGGAGGCCTCGGGCTTTTTCTGAAATTCATGCTTAGCTTAGCAGAGCCTTTTCATTTGACACCTCACTTGAATTAGCGGCTTTAATACCAATTTTGCCTCTCTTTTATGACTATTTTATTTTAGGATTCAACCACAAATGTATAGTTTTTACCTGAACTAGTACTGCCAGTAGTGCCGCCAAATTTCATAACTCTGGGTCAACCGGAAGTACCCTATTAATTTTGATTCCGTTAAAAGAGTCGAAATACGCGTTTTTTTGCTATATAAACGGTCATATTTTTTAAAAACTATATATAAAAATACGGAGATAAATTTTTCAAGAAATCATGAGGCCGTAGATCTGAGTATATAGTTTGAATTTCAAGTCGATATCTTTAAATTCCGGATATAGAGGATCTCGACAGACAGACAGACAACAGAGTGATCTTATAAGAGATTTTTTTCTTAAATAAAACGGAACCCTAAAATCGATACGACGAATGTTAAAGTGCTAAATATTTTACCGCCTGCGTTAAGGTATATACGCAATAAAGACCTAATAGGTGGAGATCCCATCGTTTAAAACTGTAGGAATTAGATTTTCTAATGAAACTTATATTTAAGAATGATACATGATAGTAGAATAGATTACACTAGGGTTGCCCAAAAAAATCCTGCCGCAATCACCTTTAATTAATGTTTTTCGTAACTCGTTTTTGGAGAAAATTGCACTCATATGTTTTTTATGTGAATCGCACATCATTTGAAAGAAAATCGCATAAGGAATTGGAAAAACAA
>JAATLQ010033328.1:0-17398 GCA_013421005.1 Heliconius erato x Heliconius himera | reverse complement strand
ACCAACAAATAAACTTTGCAAACCGTTGCTTAGCAACGGTCGGTTGTTATTAACATGGCGGAATAAATTGCCTGTCAAATTGAAAAATATTTTAATATATTAGTATATATCGACAATATTACAAATATGAGAAAAAAAAGTAGCCTATGTTCATCCTAAGACCCTCAAGTATCTCTGTATGAGTATTTTATTACAATTGAATTAGCGGTTTAGCCCTGATTGCGGCACAGACAGACAGACAGACAGACAGACAGACAGAGTTACTTTCGAATTTATAATATAGGTATGGATTTAGATAACTTATACTTTGGTTAAAGTTGGAAAAAAAATATATTGTGATTTATTGTTTGCGTATTGTAACTGATATAAAAATAGTTCTGAAAGTAAAAATTAAGATATTATTTTAGAAGATTATTTTAGAATTTTAAAAACATAGAGAACCTACGTGAGAACTCTTATTGGAACTTACTCTTGTTTATCTATTTTTAGTTATCCATCTCATCATTAAGAAAATTATCTTGTACTTAGCTGATTACAAAAATATTAGACTAAAAACATAAAACTTTTAAATTTTTTTACACAAAACATAAAATCTTTTATTACTAAAAGGAAGTTTGAGAAGCGAAAATACTCGCAAAATGTTCGTACAAATATGTGATCACCTGTTTGGTTCTAATAAGAATTATGTAGGATTATACGAAATATGTTTTACGAGGAACGTGTCCGTAAAAGAAATATAATAAAACATTTGCCAAAAATAACTATGAATTATTATGATTTTAAAGAAATATCCTGTAGTAGAAATATGTAGAAGATTCAATTCGTCATTCAATGTTGGGTGAAAAAATGAGCTCCAATATATATATGAAATCATAATTATTTTGTTAAAAAACTTAGCACTTTTCTGCATCTGTCTCTCTTTCTAGCATCTGTGTTGTCTTGAATCTCAGAATAAATGGTTATAAAAAATAAAATGTTTATGGTTTATATAATATTTAAATTAAAAAAATAATTTAAATCAGCTTGAAGCTGTATGCCGCACACAGCAGGATAGGTAGAAGAAACCAAGTGTTAAGACACACCGTTGTTCTCCATTTTCCACCGGCTTCTGGAGGCATTGCGGGTTGAGTGGCGGCACTCAACGCCGCGCTTCACCTCGAGATTTTAATGCTTTGTAATATATTGATGTTCGTACTATTTCACCTTACTTTAAAAATGTCCAATTTATATATGAAATAAGGGTGAAAGTGAAATACAGTAAAATAATTTAAGATTACCATGTAACATTAAAAATAAAACAAAAATCTTTTACTCTTCGTTCTGTAGAGCTTCATGTTTTTTCCCGTATAACTTTGTAGGCAGCAGAAATTTATTATTAAGATTTGTATTGAGTGATGAAACTTAACGCTGCGTTTAGTCTATTATATTGGGGAAATGAAAATAATGTACATACCAATGTATACACATATAGTCGTTCCTCCAAGAGGGAATCTAATAAACATCGCGTCAACAGTCAGACATCTGTAGAGGAAAGGAAAAACCTAAAATTTTAAATTATTCGTTTTTACCCGCTTAAATCAATTTTTAAGTGAGTAAAATCTACAAGTTGTGGGTTCGATTTCTACTCGAGGAAACGAAATATTTAATATTTTTATCCTGGAAGATAGACAGAGAGTTCCGCAACTTAACACACAATGCCTTCTGAATTCGAAAAGGTTGGAATCGTAATGTCTTAATGAGAAGACAACAGAGTGTCTTACTCTACATAACGTTCTCAGGTTCCCTCTGTCTATCCTGCTATGTACGAAATACCGCTAGAACTTAAAAAAAATATATTTTAATATCATATAGGTACACACCGCAAAGCATACTAAAAGTCATGCCGAAATATAGTTTCCAATAAGCCACCCTTTGTATAGTAATCCGTCGGTGTTCGGAACTCATCCGGTGACCGGCTTGCGGCTCTAAACGGCTTTGTAAAAGCACGCCTAATACCCACATTGTCAGGAATTGAGACACCGTTGTCCTGACATGTCTAAGAATTCCTTTTTCTTTTCACAAGGAGACGAAAATTTATTTCTTCTATAAATCTCATCTACTTGGTTGCTAACATTGTTCTTAAGTTATTTGTTTTCGTTTAATTTGTTCTGTAAAACTATTGTAATAATAAAAATTTTGTTCTTTTTTCAATTGCCAAGATCAGAATTTAATTACAAACTGGCAAAATACAACATTACAAAATTAGTATAATTTCTTTAGCAAAACGTTGCAAAATTAATAAAAAAAATAAAATAAATAGTGATAAAAATAGTTTTATTCGGATAAGTGGTTGATGATAAAAAATAGTGTAAGTACACTAAAAAACGGTTAAGTGTAAGTCAGATCCGCGAACCGAGGGTTCCGTACCCATTTACGGAACCCCTGTCGGTACGGGAAGTACAACTTATAAATGGGGACAACCTTAAGTTTGCCAGTGTATGCATTAATCGTATATTAAATTAAATACAAATCTAGTTTGTTAAAATTTTGAAATTTCATGAAATTATCTTATAGATTTTGACTTTTAGATTTTTTTATTTTATTTATTTTGCAATGTTTTACTTCGTACATAAGTAGTCGTATCTTTTGATTGTGTTGACCTAAAAGCTGATATTTTGTATGTTTTGAAAGATGTAAACCGAATATTCGATATAAATTTCAGCTTGATATATCCACGCGAACTCGGAATAAATGGTCTTCACAAAAGGACAGTCAACAGAGTGATACTATAAAGGTCTCATTTTTTTTGTTTTTAGGTGTGGAACCCTAAAAATTATAAGTAAGTATTGTTAATACAATAATAGATATATACAAATAATCCTGCAAATTCCACCTCCTTTGCCCCGCAGATGTGGCGATATCTGCAACGATATAATAAAAAGGTATAAAAAAATCGAGGTGATGCAACGCTTCTCGATCGACATCCTCATATCGGATCAGTCACATCGTCATAATCACATAGTTTTAAGACAATTAAATGTTTTTTATATTAACGAAATAATAAAAAAAATTATAGGTTCGATCCCCACTCGAGGAGATAAAATATTTACTTAAACATATATTACCATTTCTTCACTCTGGTGTCAAGGCAAAGCGCGGCGTTGAGTTCTGCCACTAGACACCCAATACCTCCAGAATTCGGCAGAAAGTGGGGAACGGTGTGTCTTAACACTAGGTTCCCTCTGCCTAGCCTGCCGTGTGCGGGATACAGCGTGAAGCTGATTTATAAAAAAAATCATGCAAAAACATATTTGTATATATATTAATGTAAAAATTACCAGCGGAACGACATCTACTTTATATAATCGGTAGGAATTTTATTCATTACCTAGTTAGAGTATGTAATGGACAATAATCATCATGACATTTTATATATTGCCCGGAATCCCGGGTATTTTACACATTACCGGGGTATTTTATAGAACACAGAATTTATACAGGTTGTCGGTAACATATATATCTCACTGGATAAACAGAAAAAAATAATAAATAAATCAACTTCACACTGTATCCCGCACACAACATGGAAGGCAAAGAGAACTTAGTAGTTCCGCTGAATTCTGGAGACATAGCGTTTTGAGAGGCTGAACTCAGCACCGCGATCTTGCCTCGACACCAGAATGAAGAAATGAAAATATAAATTTCGTTTCGAAAGTCGCATTTACAAGCAAACTTTGAGCATCTGCGCCAGGACTAGCCTAAGTCATCAAAAATATAGTTTGATTCTATTAGTTTCTATTGATCAAATATGTTTATTATATATTATTTTGTATGTGTAAAGATTATTATGAAGTAACTGAATTTTTTTTTCAGCTTCACGCTGTATCCCGCACACAGTAGGGTAGACAGAGGGAACCTAGTGTTAAAGCATTCCGTTCCTCACTTCGAGGTCCCGAGGTCTGGAGGCATTGCGTGTTGAGTAACTGACTGACAAACAAAATTTATAATTTTAGACTTATTTTATCCAATACGGCTTATATTTCATATTCTATAATAGATAGTAGTCCCAGAGAGCCTAGGCGGTGCGAGGCGGCCGATTTCCATGGAATTTTTCCATTATCCCGACAAATTGCGCCTCGACTCCCATAATGTACCCCCGTCGATCGCTTATTATTTATTTCTTTCACAAGTTTATTGTACAAAACCTTTTATATTACTTAGAGATGTTATTAAGAAAATATTTTATAATTGAGCTATTTATTAAGATTTCATGAATCTCATGAACAGTTTTATATTTTTTTTTCCACCAACAAAGTTAAAGTATAGTACATTTTTTTATTAAAGTATAGTGTAGTATATATTTTTAGATGATAAATTTCCCATTCGAAGAAATGAATTATGTAATATTTTCCAGCCACTTAGCGAAAAATAGGGAACGGAGTATTTTAACACTAGGTTACTTCTGCATACTGTGCGAAACTAAAAAAAATATTATACTTTTCGCATCTATAATTAAATAAACAATGCAATGCAAATTATTTATCTTATTTACAAAAACAAAATAAATTGATTTAATTACATATTACTTTTGTTTTACAAAAGTAAATACAACAAATACAATTTTACTTAAACATATATTTTTATCAGCTTCACGCTGTATCCCGCAAACAGCAGGGTAGACAGAGGGAACCTAGTGTTAACACACACCGTTACACTTTCCGCCGACTTCTTAGGAAGCATTGCGTGTTGAGTGGCGACACCAGAGCGAATAAACGAAAATATATATATGTAAATAAATATTTCATTTCCTCGAGGGATCGAACCCACAACCAGTCGATTTAACAGTCACACTTTGTGCCCCTGCGGCACGACTGGCCTCTACAAAAACATATAGATATATCTATATAATTTTAACGAGAACTGAACCTCTGAAATCATCAAAACAATTTTACATATCAACTGAAGTGTGTAAGTCTGTTTCGTGTGGACAGTCTCCGGACTCCACCGTCGCGGTCACCTGTCCCCGGACAAAGGAAACCGCACGGGCCCGGTTTCCGCATAAACTTTTGCATTAACACGCATGACTATTATAATTTTAATGACTCGAGAGATCTTAATTTTTTTTTTATCTTATTGTTAGAGTTAGTTTTCCATTTTCCTTTGTATTATATTTTTGTTTTTATTTAATTCTAGTTCAGAAGCATTTTAAGTTATTGTATTGATTTTATTATTATTTTGTACTTTTATGAGTATCAGCTATTTCAAAATTGTGTTCTATTTAAAAAAAAATGTTTATTTAGAAAGATATCTAAGCACTTGAAGTAGTCGAGTAAATGTGAAGCTACAATCTTGTCAGAACGCAGTTTTGTATTTTTACTGGTTCACACCCTTAGCAGAGTAGAGTAAACCTAGTGCTATAATACTACATTCTCCATTTTATGCCTTATTTAAAGCATTGTCAGAGAATAAAAATGAAAATAATGAATTTCCCCGCGTGGGGATAGAACCCACAACTAAAGTGCTTACAGTTTGCACTTGTATAAATGATTTTACATTAGCCTTGCTATCTCCATAGTTGCAGCTAGTTATCTAATAAATCAAATTTCCATTTTCATCATATCACTCTGTAACCGTGGTCACCTGCCAACATGATACGACTCTATGGAGAGATCTCACAAAGAATATAGACTCTATCCAATTGTTTTAAGGTTCATTTTTATGTGCACCATTCCTGTGTATGAACATTCGATTATACACGTGAATGGTCAAGTATTTATCAATTAACAGAAAATTTAATACACCAA
This sequence comes from Heliconius erato x Heliconius himera, assembly GCA_013421005.1. Classification (NCBI taxonomy): domain Eukaryota; kingdom Metazoa; phylum Arthropoda; class Insecta; order Lepidoptera; family Nymphalidae; genus Heliconius; species Heliconius erato x Heliconius himera. Next base: position 11,615 of record JAATLQ010033328.1, on the reverse strand, counting down.
GCATCCTGATGTTCCCTGTCGGGGACATTCCAGTTTGATAACAGCTAAATCAAAGTGGAATTTAACCTTACATTTAATGGGAAAGCTATTAAAACAGAATGTTTGTAACTTGGCAGAATTTTAGCATTTGGTTTTGTGTAGAAATAAACTACATTATAAGCTAAATATTTAAAAAATTAAATTAAATTAAATTAGCTTCACGCTGTATCTCGCACACAGCAGGGTAGGCAGAGGGAACCTAGTGTTAAGACACTCCGTTCCCCACTTTCTGCCGAATTCTGGAGGCATTGCGTGTTGAGTGGCAGAACTCAACGCCGCGCTTAACCTCGACACCAGAGCGAAGAAGATGGAAATATAAATTTAAGTAAATATTTCATCTCCTCGAGTGGGGATCGAACCCACAACCAGTCGGTTTTGCAGTCACACCTCGTGCCGCTGCGCCACAACAAATATTTAAAATTAGATAGATTTATGTAAGGTCTAAGTTTTGTCTTGTATTTATAAAATTAAATTTATTGTTCGTTACGTAAAATATGAATATATATTTTTAAATCAGTTTCACGCTATATCCGGCACACAGCAGGGTAGGCAGAGGGAACCTAGTGTTAAGTTCCATTCCCCACTTTCTGCCAAATTCTGGAGGCATTGCGTGTTCAGTGGCAGAACTCAACGCCGCGCTTAACCTCGACACCAGAGCGAAGAAATGGAAATATAAATTTAAGTAAATATTTCATCTCCTCGAGTGGAGATCGAACCCACAACCGGTCGGTTTTACAGTAACACCTCGTGCCGCTGCGCCACGATTGGCCTCATATATATTTTTATATTTCCCGTATTTCTTTTATTGTCAATAATTTTATGAAGAGATCTTATGTATAAATGGAAATAGAAAGTTTTCAATGAAAGGTGATTTATAGGACCCTCTTAGTTCATACAGCTAATCTACGAGGGTTCAACGACGTAAATAAAAAAAATGACAAAAAAATTAAGATGAGGCATACAATATTTTAATTACAATTGAAATTTATAATGTCACTTTAAGGTTTTAATAAATATTAAAAATTTATTAAAATCATAAGATTTGCTACATAAATATTGATTTACTATAGAAACATAATTATGTAAGTAAATTTATTTGTTTGCCAAAAATATTAGGATAATCTTACCGTTTTCAGATCTTTAAAAAAAAGAAAGATTACATAGTTCAATCATATTAATAAAAAAAATAAAGAAAAAATTAAACTTTATGATGATTTTTTTAAACTATATGACATTCAATAATAGATAGCAAAAAAAAATCTATTTATCACACATTTTTCATACACTACAGAATTTGGGGCGGACTCTATAAAAATGCTTTTTCATGGTCAATTTAGAATATAATACAGTTGTCAGCGTCGAGTGCCCCTCGTGAATCTAATTTGCGCCCGGGTGGCCCGACGGTTATCTGATGTATGCCGTGATTCGTTTTCTATTCTTTATGGAATTTAAATATATATATTTTAGTGATGATTTAAAAGTTATATGTGGAAATATATATATTAAAAAAAACTTTTTATTTATAGAATTTTCTTTTTCTTAGTTATGTTTTTCCTACGTAAAATCAAGAAGACTATTTGTTAAAAATGACCAAGCACTATTGAACTCATCACTATGTGTGTAGAACTCCTCCCGATTTTTATTTGTATAATAAGGATCTGCCAAGAAAAGTAAGCAGATTATTTTTTCAAATTACTTCTTTTGGGGTAAAACGCCAGGCCTATTTTTTTATTAGGAACTATAGAACTCAGCTGCATTCGAGGAGAACTCCATTTTATTTTTGATGTGCTGGACAATGTTCTAGTTTAGTTTACATATATGTTTTAAGAAGTGTCATCGTCGTCAGGTCCGAGTGAACTTTTATTGCAAAACACTTTAATAATAGCAATAAATGATTCGTCAATTTAGGGCATTTGCTCTAGATATTTCCCTAAATATACGATTGAGCTCGGAGCAGATGAATTCGGTTCTAGGTAATGAAATATTTAATATTTCATATCCTAGCGCTGGTATCGAGATGAAGTGCGGCGTTGAGTTGCGCCTCTCAACTTATAATGCATACAAAAAACGGTGGAACACTTTCCACATCCCCTTTCCATTCCACATGAAACAAAAGTGAAAATGTTTTAACATCGGGCTCCCAGGTTCCCTCTGCCTCCTCTGCTGTATGTGAGATCCAGAGTGATAAAATATTAAGCGCTAACACTTCATGTTCACTACTCGAGCTCATTATAGGAAATATAGTATACACTATAAATACATATTATATGATATTTTATACAATTTAACTACTAGCAGGACTGCTAGTAGTCAAATCAAAGTACAGTATTACTGTAGGAAGTCAATACAGAAATTTATTATTTTATTGGTAAATTTAATAAGTTAACAATGGTCCCTCCTGATGTCTCCCAGACTCGGAGGATACTCATTATCATCACAGCGTTTCTTTCGTCCAATGCTGGACATATATCTCCCGCATGGATCTTCACGTCGACTCCGCCTGCGCTGCCGGCATATGAAATAAGCTATTAAATATATATATGAATAAAAAATGTACATAATTATATAAGCACAGCATAATTAAACGAAATTTAGTTTCTAATAGAATTGAGCAATTCCTTTTATACTCTATTCATTGTAATTTCAATGTAATTTGGTCCAGGTTTACTCATGTTTTAAATTATTAAAAATCTATCTAACAAAATCAAAATAATCAGAAAAAAAAATTATATAGATAGTAACAATGGTACTCTATAATTTATTACAGTAGTTTATTTTTAAAATATTAGGTACAAGTTAAAAGTATGAAATTTGAAAACCTAATTAAAAATGTACTATCAGAGAATGTGAAATTTGGATGATGGTCACTTACAATTAGATAGGTAAATAAGGTGCATAAAATAATAACTAACTTGCGTTAAATTATAAAGCTCAATTTTAAACTCGATTTAAAATAAGCGAGTATGATCCCATGGTTTGTTAGATAGCAACACGTATCACGATATGGATATGATAACTTTTGTTTTCACATTCTTAAAACTTTATTAAAACAGAATGATTTTATAACATAAATAACATTAATGGCCTAACTAAGCCAGATATATAAGCACCTTTGAACATTTTAGGAGCAAATACCGGTTTTCGTCATATTAATAAATTAAAATGAATAATAAATCGTTCTTGATATAACTTAGAAATATTTTATTCGAAGGCACTTGGAATTTATTAGGGCTCAGAGGTAGAAGGTTTAAACTATGCTAAGTTTCTGGTAATGGATAACTGTCACTGCTAATATTATTCTCAAGAAAATATTTAAAAAAATGAGCTTTATAATTTAACAAAAATTATCTAATATTTTATGCACCTTATTTACCTAATAATTGCCAAAATATCTTAACACTAGATTCCCTCTTCCTTACTGTGTGCGGGATACAGCGTGAAGCTGAAAAAAATAATAATAAGAAGCGAAGTGTAATCTCACCTAAAAGTCATTCTGATAAAGGCGAATTATATAAACTCAAGCTCAGTTCGAGTATTATCAATTATCGTGCGTGAACTGGGACTGTAATTATATCTTAATGTTTAAATGTATTATATAATATTATTTATACGTATTTAATGATTTTAGAATGAATGTTAATCAATATACATTTTATGCGTTAAGTGTTTTAGTACATTTTGTAATCACATTGGAATTAAATAATAATAATTTTTTTTTTCATAAAATTAACTAATATTAAAATTGAAATATTTGTCATAGAGTATCGTAACATTTCATATAATTGATGTGTTTTTGTGTTGTATTCTTTTTTATTTTTTTTTGTGTAAGTTTATATTTTAAAAGAACCTCTCGTGGCGCAGGGGCATAAAGTGTCTGACTTGTAAGCGCGACGGGTTGTGGGTTCGATTCCCAATCGAGTCTAGTGGTAAGACGCTCCGTTCCCCACTTTTCACAGAATTTTGGTTCAAAGCCGTTCTTTCCCACAATACAAAAGCGAAGAAATTAAATTATAAATTTAAATAAATATTTTATTTCCTCGAATGAGAAGTTAAAAATATTAAAAACTGTGAAAATAAAATAGCTACCTGGGACATAATACCTAGCAGAACTGGAAGATGTAAAGTTTATAATAAATCAGAACTGAAAAACAGGATAATAAATTTATTACTTCACTTCTTCAATCACAATCTTTTTTAATGGCACTTAAACTACAAAAAAACAAAATCCAAATTCAACACAAGCTAATATGTCAATATTTCTATCTGTTAGGCTGAGTTTCTTATGTAAAAATTATCTGTTACACATAGTGTCGGCTTCTTGTATAAAAATTGGCGAAACACAAACCTAGTACGATCGAAAACGAAAACACACCACTTTGGACGACTTTCTTCACAAATTGTGGCGTACGATCTAAAAGCGGTCCATACTTAAATCATTCTTAGCTTCTGCGTTTTCACTTTTCCCAAATGATGATATGACGGTATTACCGATTAAGCAACAAACATACATTTTTAAACATTTTTAAAGTGTTATTCCACACTTAGGAAAGAAAAATACTTATTTAGAAAACGTATAAAAATTTTGAACGTAGCGGGACTCGAACCCGCGCCTCCTGGAAACCTACCAGGCGCTCTGACCACTAAGCCATATGATATATATTTTTTATAATTGTGATTTGTTCTACAGATACAAAACAAAAATCCTCGAGTATGCGTAATAGGTGCGGGGATCGCAGGTCTCACTTCAGCGAGATACTTAAAAGATGAAGGTATCAGCTTCGTAGTTTTCGAATATACTCGTTATGTAGGAGGCACATGGCGCTATGAACCGAAAGTTGGTGTCGATGAAAATGGTATGCCCGTGCATACCAGCATGTATAAGCATTTAAGGTAAAATAAGTTAAATTTTTATTGATTGCTTTGAGAATCTCTTTATGGGTCTCTCGAATGTTAAAGAAAAAATAAATACACTTTGATATAAAGGTTTATTTCATTATTAGATTCGCCATGATGTGACATTAAAGCACCCAGATCTATTTGATGTCAATAACGTGAGGCCAGTCGTGGCGCGGAACTCAAGGAGATGAAATATTTAATAATTTTATTTCCTAGCTCTGGTAATGATGCAAAGCGCGGCGTTGAGTTCTGCCACTGCCACTCAACATGCAATGCCTCTAGAATTTGCTATCCTTTGATTTTGCATTCCGACGAATAGCTCCGATATTCTCTTCTGCATACTGAAAAAAAAAATTTTAGAATAACACTCATGAATTACATTTGCGTAAATTGGCCCTATTTACCTATTTGTATGAAAAATATAATTTAAACAACTTTTATATTCCAGAACGAATCATCCAAAGTCTATAATGGAACTTAGAGGTTTTCCAATACCTGATAGTATGCCAAATTTTCCAAATTGGAAAATCTACTATAATTACATAAAGAATTATGTAGAGTACTTTGATTTGGAACGGCATATAAAGGTGAATAATCTTTTTTTATTATTCCGTTATGCATGTATTTTAAGTACAAAAGTATACCAAAACATACATAAGTATACCAAGACTTTGACTGGGTTCCCATAAGGACATTTCTGTTCCCCACTTTCCGAAATTTGAATTCTCGAGGCAATGTGTGTTGAGTGGCGGATTTCGATGTAAAGTACTATACCTGCGGTCCGAATAAACTCGGGCACTGGAATGTGTCATATAAAACTCTCAATTATTTCCATTTGACCCACGCGGGCGAAGCTATACGTACAACCTAGTAGTAAGTGTAATATCCAATTATCTAAATCAAACACAAATTGTTATTTTTAATATATTTTAACATTATGTTTTAGTGATGTTACGTGGCCATGTTCCAGCTATTTCATTCTGGCTTCGGAACATGTTCCAATTTTCGTGCCGCCTCCGGCTGTTCCTTTTTTAGGGATCCATACCTTAAAAGGATAAGTTTTTTTGGAAAGGATACATTTCAAAGATAGTTTGGTGAAAGTTTGGCTAGGTTTTGATTATGGGACCGTTATATTTCAACCGGATGAAATTGAACAAGTTTGTTTTTTTTTTTGATAAAAAATATAATTGTATTGTAATAGTTACAAGGAAAAATATTGTTAAAATTGATGTCAGAAGCAAGATTCCGCATCGTTGCTTTTCTTCTCAATAAACTTTAAAAAACAGAATGTTCTCATTTTCAACCGATTACAAAAAGGGAGAGGTTCCCAATTCACCTGAATTTTTTTATGTATGATATTTTATATCTCCTTGACAAGATCAAGTTGTCAATGCATGTTGGTTTCAAGCTAATGCTACAATAACCTTACTACAATATCAAATTACTAGGCTTGTTTGTTTTACTTGGCACTGCCTTAAAATTTTAAAATCGTTCTTAAATATTTCTTTTAACAAAATCATATAATAGTACTATTGCTTTAGGTAAATTAAGTAAATTATTTATTTATATTTATTTTATTAGTACTATTGTTTAAGTAAATTTATTTTATACTTTTTATTTTTTTAAAATCGGTTTATTTTTTGTTAAAAATTTATTTATCTTCTATTTATTTTTAGTTCTTACATATGGTTAACTTAGTGTCAAGAAAGGACAATGTATGGGTAGTCAAATATCAAAATATTATGACTGGTGAAGAATATGAAGAAGAGTTTGATTTTGTCATAGTCGGTACTGGACATTACAGTAAGCCAAATATGCCAAACATACCGAAAGAAGAAATATTTAATGGTAAAATAAATATTTTCTTATATAAATTTCGGAAAATACAACGCTTCTAACGATTAGCAATGTAAGATAAAAAAATGACCCTGTGCCCCTCATTTTGGTGATATAAGCATAGATAATATAATCACATATATCCATATAGTTTTATCTATTTTATATTTTACTAGTGATTTGTCCCTGTAGTGATTTTGTGAGCTTGGAAAAGGCATTTGACAGAGTTATAAGAACTAAATTATGGGAGATACAATCCCGGTACAATCTGAGCGGACTCTTGCTGTATACTGTAATGTCTCTTTATAGAAATCACTCAGGCTACGTACGAATAGAAGCTGGCATGACGCCCTGGTTTGACATCCGATCGAGTGTTAAACAAGGATGCGCTATGTCAGCTTGTATGTCAAATTATATAAATTATAACTGTCTCCAAGCAGTGAAACAAAGTGACATAGGAGTGAAAGTAGATGAGTTTAGGCTAAATTGCCTATTGCACGCAGACGATGTAGTGCTCATTGCATCATCAGAATGCGAGGAACAGGCATTAGTCACCACTCTGAAAGAAGAGTGTGAATATAATGGTCTGAGCCCGAATGCGAGAAATACAAATTTTCTGGTAAAAGGACGGAATGCAAGATCAGTGTAAATGATAAGATATTAGAACGAAGTGGTATATTTGGGAAGTATGTTCAGTAGAGATACGAGATGGATGCGGAAAGGCGTTTTGCTGCCGATAACAGGATTATTAGTGCCTAAGCTGCATTGATAAGACGTTAAAATGTCAAATTCAGTGTTGGTACCGACGCTTTTATACGGTAGCGAAAAGTGGGTGTTACAGAAGAAGAATGAAAGAAAGATGAATGCTGTGGAGATGTGATCTCTTTGTAGGATTTGCAGAGTTACCTGATCGAATCCGCAATGAAGAGATATACGGAATGGCAGGTAATAGCGAGGATGTTACAACGAAGAATATGCTTAGCTGGTTTTGGTACCTCAAACGAATGAATTAATAATTTTAGGTTCAATCACACACAGTCACGACTATAGAGAACCAGATAGCTACAAAGATCGTAGAGTTCTAATAATTGGTGCTGGACCGTCCGGTATGGATATTGCTCTTGATGTGGCAAACGTTTCTAAAACTCTAGTCCACAGTCACCACTCCCAACTTAACTTTAAGAGACCCTTTCCCAATGGCTATAAAAAGAAACCAGATGTTAAGGAATATACTGAAAACGGTGTAATATTCCAAGATGGCAGCTACGAAGATATTGATGATGTGATATATTGTACAGGTAATTATTTAAGGTAAAAAGTGATTCAGGAATACCAATTTTTTGTATTTTCTGTGTTTTGTAAAGTAACTACTGAATCCCTATAATCCCATCCCATGTTAATTTAAATCCTATTTTTTTATACTGAAACAAAGACTTTATAAAAATTCAAGTCACAACTGTAACATATAATTTGATATGTCCCGCTACGTCACCCATATAGAGATATCACGTATTGCATTTTCGCTAGCGGGTTATTGTAATCGAAGGCAGCCATTTTCTGCACTAAAAAACAGAGACGTAAATACTTAATTAAGTTATAAAAATAATTGATTGTTTAAAAAAATGTTTTTTTTAGGATATGAATATTATTATCCATTTTTGGATAAAAGTTGTAATTTAACTATTAATAGTAGGAATGTAACTCCGTTACACAAATATATGGTTAATATCTATCATCCTAGCATGGTATTGATGGGTCTCATTGTGAAAGCTTGTTTGGTTGTGTCTGCTGATGCCCAGGTAAGACCATTACTATTTACTTTTAGTTTTTTAAATTTAAATTTTTGGGTAGCCAGTCACTACCCAACAAATGGGCGGAGAACAGAGTGACTCTTTAAGGAGACGGTACTACTCTCTCGTACCGACTAATTTAAAAATATAATCTAAAACTAAAACTTACACCATTCCAAAATCGTTAATAACAAATACCCAATGAATGCTTTACAAATTACTCCCCATATTTCCAAATACGTTTTCTTAGCAACGCTTGTAACGCTTAACGCCATCTAGAGGGTAAATATAAAAGTTTCTGAATGTACATCTTTCCTACAAAACATGCATCGTGTATACCAAGTGATACTTTTGGCAGTCCCAGATGGCGCAAAATCTCTATATATAATAAAATAATAGAAAAGTCAATTCTGTACATGAAAGATATAAAAATAATAAAAATTAGGTCGGTTTATATGTCGATTATAGAACCTAAAAAACCACTCAATATAATAATAAATTGGGTGATTTTTTAAATATTTTTTTTATTTTTCTAGTCGCGGTATGCTACGGCCCTAATAAAAGAACTCTAAAGAACAAATGTTAGAAGATTGGCAGAAACGCTTAGAAATTATCAAATCGAAGGGACGGCCGCTTTCTGATATTCATTTGTTAGGTGATAAGGAAGTGAGTATCATATACTGGTGCCATCTGCCTACCCTACACTGTGAAGCAAAAACAAAAGCAAAAAACCCACCTATTTTAAAGATCTTTTGTTTTTTACCTCATATACTATTCTATCTATTTAAGTATTATATATTGCAATAATATACATACAAAGTGACCCCCTAACATATTGTATTATATGTATTATATATTTTACAAGAAAATTTTATTATTATGCGTAATGAAAATTCTTATAAAAACTATATCTTTATTGTTTTTTACCTTATACAGGACGATTACGCTGAACTGACGAGGGAGTCTGAATAGACAGAGTATCTCCGGTAATGTTCAAGATACGAAAGTGTGATACTGAGGCCAAAATGGAAAATTTTTATACATACAGAAATTATAAATACACAGTGATAAATAACAATACGTTTAGTAGAACTATTGGCGAGATAGCAGGCTTTACAGGCAAACAAATAAATGTTTAATAAAATTAATATGAAATTTTAATTTTACAAAAAATACATTTTAACCCATTTTTATTTATAATTTTAACTAAATACTACAGACACGTGGTCCGTACTTTTTTTAACTTTTTCATTATTATCAGCTAATCACCAATTTTATATTTATCTGCTACTTAAACTAAGCTTATAACTAGAGATAATTATCTAGATATTTAATTCCCAAGAAAGTCCAAGTATTTTTAGATTGCCTTTTTGTAAACATTTCACTAATTAAAATCAGTCAGCTTATAAATCTTAGAAATAATATGGAAACAATATCGTTTTTAAAAAAGCTTAATTTTATTTAAAAAATTTAAGGGCGTAGCGAAAAACCTACTGGTGATTTTTTCCAGAAGTAATATTAAAAAACTAGAATTATTTATATTAATAAAGAATAATCTCTGAAAGTTTCACATGCGCAGTTCAATGTCAATATATTAAAAAAATGCAATTAAATCATGAAACAGTAAAAAAATGTTATTCTTATTACGAGAACTCGCTACATTTCTATATTTTTTTTAAACAAATGTTACCAGTCTTATATAATCAGACAATATTTATGGAGTACAAATATTTTGATGTTCTAAAGCTATCCTAGCACAGGCCGTGAATGCACTTGGGTGGTGGTTAATATAAACTTTAAACTTTCTCACGTTGTGGAAAGAATATTTCAAAAGTATTTTTTTTTGTACCATCTACTTTAAGAATTATAAAAACGTATACGGAAAGCACCAGCTTTCAAATAAAAAAAGAATCTTCAAAATCGGTTCTTCCAGTCAAAAATTCTGAGGTAACAAAGAAACAAAAAAAAATACAGTCGATTTCATAACCTCCTTATAGAATTTGGTTAAATATAAAGTCAGCAGACTCCAGTGCGCCTATTTATATGCTTGACGATATTGTTCCTCAAGATAACCAGTTGTAATAATCATATGGCTTCCTAGTATTATGTATCACAGGATTATTAAGTAATTAAAAATTATGATAATATGATGATGAGAGGATAATAGTTCAAATGGAAAATATTATATAATCATAATTCATGTATGTTTTAGAAAAATATATAAATATAACAAATACTTAATTTGTTATTTAATTAACTTATAATTAACAAGAAACAATTTTTCCAAATAGATTTTATTAATTAAGGAGATATTTTAAGGAGAATATTTATATATACGTTGGTGATTTATAGGACCCTCTTAGTTTATCTAGCTAATCTACGAGGATTTTGAATTGAACTACGTGCCCAATTATGAAGAAAAAAAAAACAGTCAAGAATTACAATATTTTAAGTAACTAAATTAGTTAAAATATTGTGCAATTCTTATCTGTTATATATTAATATTAATCTAACAATTGACAGTTTTAATGTCATTGGTTTATTTTTTTAAAACCATAAAGTGTATAAGAGATGTATATTAAAATATACATTGTTATTTGTGCAAGACCTACTAAATCCATAAATATTTTTTTACAGTACACAATAAATCTGCTTTAGAAGCGATATTAGTACTTTAAAAAAGGTTTAAAAAGAACTACACTTGAAGGATAGTTTAGGTAAACATCTTGACAAACTACACTGACGCCGGCGATATGTGGATTTACCATTCGTATTAGGTGTATGTAATGGTCTGCTTTGTTCAAGATGATTTATATCAAACTAGCGGCCCGCCCACGGCTTCGCCCGCTTAAAATACATGATTATTGATTTAAGCAGAATTGATTGACAACTATAATAAAATAAAATAAATAAATAAATCAGCTTCACGCTGTATCCCGCACACAGCAGGGTAGGCAGAGGGAACCTAGTGTTAAGACACTCCGTTCCCCACTTTCTGCCGAATTCTGGAGGCATTGCGTGTTGAGTGGCAGAACTCAACGCCGCGCTTAACCT
>JAATLQ010033327.1:115538-132931 GCA_013421005.1 Heliconius erato x Heliconius himera | reverse complement strand
CTGCAAAACCGACTGGTTGTGGGTTCGATCCCCACTCGAGGAGATGAAATATTTACTTAAATTTATATTTCCATTTCTTCGCTCTGGTGTCGAGGTTAAGCGCGGCGTTGAGTTCTGCCACTCAACACGCAATGCCTCCAGAATTCGGCAGAAAGTGGGGAACGGAGTGTCTTAACACTAGGTTCCCTCTGCCTACCCTGCTGTGTGCGGGATACAGCGTGAAGCTAATTTTTATTTTTTATGAACATTATCACCATGCCAGAAAGATCAAAAAAACAATATGACAAGAAAATACTTTTAAATTAGATTTTTTAAATATTTGATACCATTTTGGAATAGTTAATACATACTTATTTCGAAAACGTATACAAACGTTGAACGTAGGAGGACTCGAACCCACGCCTCATGAAAACTGACCAGGCCCTCTGACCACTAAGCCATACGTTCTCATCAAGCTACGTTAAAATTTTTATACACTTGTTAAAACTTATTTATGTTGTAAGCATTTAAATAAATATTTTTTTTTCCTAAGTGTGGAATAACACTTTAAAAATGTTTAAAATAGTTAGTTAATACATATTATTTTAAAACAAAAATCGAACCCACTAACCTACAATTAAAAATACCTATTTCTACAACAAAAGGTGACAAAGCCCCACTACAGTAGATAAATGGTTGCAAATATAACAATAGAACAATATTGATATATTGTGAAGCGATTTCAAATTTCTTAGAAACAGATGGTCGGCAGATGTGCATGATGCACTCTGGGTGTCTTTGAGATGCGTTTTTGCTATGACGATTGATATTTTATTATATAGATTTGGTGATATTTTAAGTGGAGAATGATATTTTGAAGAGTTAGCTTTGGATGTTGATATTTTTGTAAGTTTTCAAAAAAATTTTTGTTTTGTAAGAGTGGCGGTTGTGGATTCGATTCTCATTTAAGGGAATCAATTCTTTTCATTCTATCCCTCTGGTAATAAGACAAAACGCGGCGTTGGTTTCCGCCACTCAATATGTAATGTAGCATATAAATATATTCGTCTAATATGACCCATAGAACTTAACGCCAGCTGTCATATCATTTATTAATAGATTAATAGATGCCATTTATTTCAATTATTAGTCACCCTGTATGCTATCTTTCCTATTATAATTAATATTTTGATAACATTTAGTAAATTAATTTATTACTCCCCTCTCATGTCCCTTTGGCTAATCGATTTCTTTAGCTTCACGCTGCATCCCGCACATGGCGTGATAGGCAGAAGGAACCTAGTGTTTTAACACTCTTTTTCCCAATTTACGCCGAATTTTCGAGTCGTTGCGTGTTGAGTGGCAGCACTATGCCTTGTTACCAGAACGAGGAAGTGAAAATATTAAACAAATTATTAATTCCTCCGAGCGGGAATTGAACCCACAACCATATACGTTTGTGCAACTGCGCTTAAATCCCTTTCACTTATAATTAATGTTTTCATAACACTTAGTAAATTAATTTTATCACCCTCGTGTCCCCTTGGCTAATCGAAATAGGGTAGCTTATTGGTATTAGATATTATAACGTAATGTTGTTAACGCAAATATAGGTATATCCTAAAGACTGTCGTTAGTGAGTATACATGGTGTTCGGATTTAAAGAAATTAGGAAAATAGGAAAGTATAATATACATATACGGAGAGTAGTCGTGCAGGGTAGACAGACAAAGTCTAGTGTTAAGACACTCCGCTTCCCACTTTCTGCCCAATTCTGGAGGCATTGTTTGTTGAGTAGCGGAACTCAACGTCGCGACACCGTCGGAAATCGAACCCACAAACTGTAGCATTTACAGTCACACGCTTGTGCGATTGCACAACGATTGGCCTCAATATACTTGCAATTACATATCTTGTTGTTGTAGTTCTGTATCTATGAACGACATATCTTAATTTGAAGTATTAATTAAAATTCCTACGAAAACTGAGTTTTTAAGTTTTATAAATCACAAAAACTAAATTTAAGTGCCAATTTAGAGGCCACTAGTAAATTATTATATGTAGAATTTTCTGTAAATGCGTAAAAATTAAAGAAATAAATCATTTTTACAATTCGACATACAGTTCTACCACCCAACACGCATAACGAATGTTCGTGAATCGACTGTAACCGAAACACGCTACGGTCAGTGTTAAAGATGTCAGTGATGCGTGAAACAAGAACTCAATAGTAAAAGTGTTTCCGTTATATTATAAGTTATGTGTACAAGTGAAGTGCTTGAGGAAAAATGTTTTGTTCGAAAAATGTTTTTGTTTTTTAATTTGACGCTGTATTCCGCATATAGCAAGGTAGGAAGAGGGAACCTAGTGTTAAGACACTCTGTGTTCGAAATCTATATTTAAAAAAAGAATATCGCACACATTGTACACCTTGCATTCCTTTACTGGCAACACTCTGTTACAGAGCTCGGCGTTGAGCTTTGCCACGCAACAGAGTGTATTATCATGAGCATCTCTTTACTCACCGTGGTCTATACTTTATACAGCGAATTTTTAAATTTTATTACAAGTTCAGTAAAAGCGTGACGTTTGGTTCCGTTACTTAAAACATTATTCATAAAAAAACACACCTACTGACTAAAAAAAATCAGCTTCACGCTGTATCCCGCACACAGCAGGGTAGGCAGAGGGAACTTAGTGTTAAAACACCCCACACCTCGTGCCGCTGCGCCACGACTGGTCTCAACTGACTACCTGTTAGGTATTACTTTCCATACCTCTAGGTATCTGTACATGTGACATGCGAGCTGTCATTGATTTTCCGGTAATTATCTACAAAAAGTAGTTAGATAACGCCACTTAAATTAAGACATACATAATTACACTAGCGCTTTAACGGAAATGGATATTTAATTATGCACGTAACGTATCGCGTGTACTTTTAAACGTAAATCTTTTATTTTAGGTTCAAATATACTGTTTTTTAATAGTTTAAAGTCGGAAGAAACGCAGTGATTTTTCCTTACGGCGCAGTGGGTAAACGTTCGACTGTAAATGGTTGTGAGTTCTGGTAAGACAGTTCCCAAGAAAAAATTTGAGTGGCGAACTTCAACAAGATTCACCACTCGATATCTCTCTCGCCACCCCATGAGACCAGAAAGGTGTCTCAAAGAGTCAGAGACCATAGTTTCTCTTTGTTTACTTTGTTTATCCCGTTAATACGGGGTAAAGCGTGAAATAGGGGAATATTTTATAATTCAGGTTATGTATAATTTTTATAATGAAAGAATATTTTATAATACTAATATTATATATCATTGAGAATATTGATATTTTAATATATTATTTGCATTGATTATAGTAGTATTCATAATGATTTCTGAATGCAGTTGCTATAGCTATGGTTGCATGTCTAGTTTGTACTGAATTATTAGTAATCACGAGCTCCCTATATATAATCTTATAGCCACATATACAATTATACATTACTTAATAATATTATTGAAGCAACTTCCTCATTCTATACATATATACAGACAGATTGAAATACAAAATATTTTATACTTTTAGAAGTAGGTACTGGTTGTGGTTTATAAAGGATTTATAAAAAAATTAAATTAACAATTTGCGGCGTTAAATTATGCCAACGCGTACGTTTCTAAATTTACAAAGAAAAATCTTCTATTCTCTAAGCGTTTCTCCTAAAATTTTTCCTACATATACAAGAATACAAATAATATTTATTATTAATAACTTTTCCCAAAACGAAACAGCCTATATAAATATATACGATACGAGTCCTTAAATCGATACGGTAATATTTACAAATCCTATGGCTTTAGTTCATACGATATCGGGCCCGTGGGGGCCGTTAGTGCCAAATATTCAATAGCCATAACATATGGGACGCGTGGGTTTTACGCTTTCATTTGAAAAATCGAACCCACGATAAAGTTACCCTCGATGCAGTGATGGCTGCTATTTTTTCAAAATAGTACCTACTACCAGGGTTTACCAGTAGGTTTTTATAGTTAGTTCTTTTTTTTTGTTTGTTATTAGGTATATATTTAGTGCGTTGTTGTATGCTTTTTTTATAGCTTCACCCTGAATCCCGCAAGTATAGTCAGAGGGAACTTAGTGCTAAGACACTCCGTTTCATTTTCCGCCAAATTCTGGAGGCTAATTCAGATTTAACTCTAGGGTCTCTCTAACCTGCTATATGCAGGATATATGGTTTATATCAACCAGAGATACATTAATTCATTATTTTTAATTATGCTTGGAATGAAATTATCGATTTGATTAGTAACATTTATTAGAATATTTGTATTCAACAAATATTACAATACTTGTATTTAAAAAACCTTTTATACGTTCTAGTTCAAAAAATGTGACGTTCAACTCCGCCAGTCATCCAACACGCAATGTCTTTTTCATTTTAAAGCGTAGAAAACGGTGGTTCGTTTTTACATTTTCTCTATGAATAAGTAAATATTTTTAGTTTCTTATTAAAAATTCAAGCTTAAACAACAAGAACTCGACGAAGTTCAAAGAAAGATTAAATTGAATAACTTTGTGAGAGGTGATTGGGAAACTTATTGTGAATAACTTACGCACGGCGCGACATCTGAAAGTATTTTTTTATTAATTAAGTATTTTTTTATTAATTAAGATTGTAACTTTTGAAGACTTGGCCTAGGAATTATTTATAAACCAAAAATATCAATTTTTTTTAGGGTTCCGTACCTCACGAGGAAAAACGGCACCCCTATACGATCACTTTGTTCTTTGTCTTTCTGTATGCCGAGATCATCTAAATTAACATTGCGTTGAGGTATGAAGCTGAAATTAATATCAATATATTCAAGTCTAGTGCTTATGCATGGTTTTTGCTTCATTTTCTATCATTGTTACAAACTTATTAACTTTATTAACTGTCAACAAAAATAAGTTATACTTCCCGTTGACTTATCCAATACTGAATGAAATTGGAACAGAACCCTCGGTGAGACAGAGCGAGCGAAGCCGCCGGCAAAAGTTAGTTTAATAAATGTGTAAAAAATATGACGCGTGTGACTGTAACTACAATGCTTTGCATGGAATGCAGCATGAAGAAAAAAAGAAAATAAAAAAAAACCAACTAATAAATAAATCACGCTTCGCGCTGTATCCCGCACGCAGCAAGGTATGCAGAGGGAACCTAGTGTTAAGACACTCCGTAGACCACTTCCCGCCGAAGTTTTCGAGGCAGGAAAATATTAATTAATTTCCTTTAGTGGGCATCGAACTCACAACCGTTGCGTTACAATCACATGCTCGTGCCAACAACTTAAATGATACATTTAATGAATATAGACAATAAACGAATTAGAACGGGTATCCCTATTATGAACACTCACATATGATTCTAATCTAAAACTTAAAAGCTTGCGTTTCTCATATGACTGATTCTGGAACAAAATGTTCATTTTGTAATATGTTCATTCGCTAATACGGGTATATGGCTGTGTTATTAGAAAATATTTTGTTTCTAAAAATCAGCTTCACGCTGTGTTTCGCACACAGCAGGGTAGGCAGAGGGAATCTGTATTCTGGAGGCATTGCGTGATGAGTGGCAGAACTCAACGCCGCGCCTAACTTCTACACCGGAGCGAAGAAATGGAAATATAGATTTAAGTAAATATTTCATCTCCTCTAGTGGGGATCGAACCCACAACCAGTCAATTTTACAGTCACACCTCGTGCCGCTGCGCCACGACTGGCCTCGATATTTTGTTTCTGTACGCTGTATCTGGTTTTGAGCAGCGTAGGCATAGGGAACCCAGTGTTAAAACGCTCTGGTCGCAACTTTCCGTTCGATTTTCAAGACATTGTGTGTTGAGTGGCAGAATTCAACGCCGCGCTTTGTCTTGTTTCCACGATGAAAATTACTCATTGTGAGTCGAAATCAAACCTATCCTCCTCTTCAATCCTCTTATCCTATCTATATAATCTATCTATCTCTATATAAAAAAAATATGTTTTTATTCATTTTTCCATAGTTAAACAATAAACAAATAACAAATTCATTACATTGAGTGGCTTTAATCCCTAAATATGAATATTTGATTCGAAAATTCAAACACGAAAGTGAACGTTAGAAGGTTTGAGAATTTATAATTTGTATGAAATTAATGTGTTCTATGTAACATTTTATTGGATATTCTCGCTATAAAGAATGGTTGTAAGTTCAAATCTTACTGTTAGTTTAATACTGAAGAGTAGAGAAAATAAACTTAGTGCCAAGACATTTTGTTTTCTACTTTTCAGCCAAATTTGACGATATTGCGTGTTGAAATAGAATTCAAAGACACTTCATTTTACCAGAGTAGGGAAATGAAAATTATATTTCTTTTAATAATTATTGCCTATTATACAAAACGAGGCGTTGAGACCCGCCACTCAACGTATAATGCCTCGAAATTTGGGTAAAAAGTGGGGAATGGAGGGACTTTACACTTGGTACCCTCTACCTACCCTACTATAAGATGGATACCACGTCCAATTTTTTTAGCCTTTCTCTGTATCCCACATATAGTAGCAGTAGGCGAATTGAGTGCTAAGACACTACGTTCCCCACTTTCCTTCGGATTCATGGGCATAGAAATTAAAATATTAAATATTTAATTTCCTCCATCGGAAATCGAACTCACAACCTGTCGCGATTACAGTCACACGCTTTTGCCCCTGCGCCACGGCAGGCCTAATCTATTATTTTATACACATAAATATTTATAGAAAAAACCTACAATATGGCTTACGTTTTTATTTCAAATTAAATTAATCGATAAAATCTTTTTTCGTATAACACTATAGGTAACAATACGTGTAGTTTATTACATAAACCGGAACTAATCGACAAGTATCGAAACAACCGATATCGATTATACTATAGTGCCAGTGTACCGATTGTATTTTTTTTGTTTTTATTAAAAAAACTAATATTTAACGCTGACGTTCCTCCGTTATTTATGTCTCCTAGTAAAAATCGAACCCACAACCGTCGTGTTTACAGTTGTAGCCGCTACGCCACGACCACCTCTGGTCTAAAATTTATACAAACAAAATTGGTTGTGATAATCAGTATGTTTATTATTTTTCTGTACTTATATTATAAAGCGGAAGTGTATGTTTGTTTGAACGCGCTAATCACAGGAACGAATTAAAAAGAAAATTTATTAAGGAAGGTTATAGGCATAGATTTTACATCACATTAATAGTTTCGATAGTATATTCATTTGGCCACGGGATCGATATGTTAAATATAAAACATAAGTAAGTATAGAGGCCAGTCGTGGCGCAGCGGCACAAAGTGTGACTATAAAACCGACTGGTTGTGGGTTCGATCCCCACTTGAAGAGATGAAATATTTATTTACATTTATATTTCCATTTTTTCGCTCTAGTGTCGAGGCAAAGCGCGGTGTTGAGTTTTGCCACTCAACACGCAAAACACACAAAGTGGGTAACGGAGTGTCTTAACATTAAGTTCCCTCTGCCTACCCTGCTGTGTGTGGGATACAGCGTGAAGCTGGAAAAAAAAAGTAGTTATTGAGTGGCGGAAGCCACTTAACACACAAGGCTTCCAGAGTTCCGCGGAAATGGAAGTGTCTTAAAGAAAACGGAGTATCTTAACATAAGGTTCCCGTGTTCCCTCTGCCTATCCTGCTTCATGTGGGATACAGCGTGAAACTAAAACAAAAAGTATCACAATGCTTTCTGATAGCACAATTTTGCACCAAACAAGGACATTACCATGGAATACAGATTTAACGTCATGAAGGCGGGATTGGCTATTACTGGAGGCAATCTTGGGTCGCTTACCCGATATCGATCAAAACTGTGAAGAAACGTAAATTTTTGCTTAAGTAAATAACAAAGAAAATTCTTAAGACAGTATATTGATTGAGATGGTTTTGGGTTCATATTCTTTTCATATTTTTTTTTTCGCAAAGCACAGTTCTCGGCAACGGCAACAGCAAACACCGTAACAAGTAAAATTAATATATCAAAATTGATTATAACACTTGGACGTTTTTAAAAGCTTAACGCATTATTAGATTTAATGGTAATACCCACAAAATATAAAAATCTTAGCTTCCCGCTGCATCACTAGCGGGGTAGTCAGAGACAATAGAGCACCCAACTCTACGGAATGCGGAAACGGAAAAATATAGAGATTTATTATTTATTCATTGTTATTATAGAAGTCTGATCTGTTAGGTAAGTAGACCCTTGTTACAATAGGTAAATTTAAAATCTGTCACACTGTGTAAATTTTTTTATAAAGTCATTATATTACCATTAGCTTCTAAGCACACATCAGATAAAGCACATCAGCTAGTTGTAAAATGTCTATATTATGATGCTGTATAATAAAATATACGACGACATTTAAATAACTATTTAAGGCTGTCGTGGGGCAACAGTACAAGTGTGCGAATGCGTGTAAGAGCGGCGGTCATGAGTTGGATTCCCACTCGGGGGGAATGAAATGTTCATTATTTTAAAATATTATACCCAGTTTAAAAATAGTAAAAGTAAACTTTCTATTTAATCTTAAAATTTAAAATAAATAGTAAAGTTTAAAATATTATCTTTATCCAGTTTAAATAAAACGTTCTTATACAAATCGTGTCTTTGAATTAATTATATGAAGAATCCATGCGGTTGTGACTATTAATATATCTATATGTATCTGGTCAGCCATAATTGCCTTGTTTTAGAATCTGTTTCTATTTGAATACATTAGGATAACTATTTATTATAGAATATGTATTCTATATTTAGCAGCCATTTAATTGAGAGGCCAGTCGTGGCGCAGAGGCACAAGTGTGCAACAGTAATAGGTTGTGGGTTCAATCTCACTTTAGGATATAACGAGGCAAAACGTGGCGTAAAGTTCCGCCACTCAAAATTCAATAGGAGACAGAGAGAACCTACAGTTAAAACTTTGCGTGTTGAAGCAGAACTAAACGCCGTATTAGTCTACCTGAGACATACTTATAAATTACCAATATTCGTATTTTTCTTTATTTATACTATAAGAAATATGGTCCTGCACGATGCCTTCAGAACCACCTTATCTGTATACAATAATTATCAACTGTTATTTTATTACTTATTTAGAAAGCGTATAAAAATTTGAACTGGGTCCCGCGCCTCCTGAACCTTTTCGGTTTCCAGGAGGGTTCGAGTCCCGCTACGTTCAAATTTTTATACGTTTTCTAAATAAATATTTTTCTTTCCTGAGTTTGGAATAACACTTTAAAAATGTTAAAAATGCTATTTTATTGTTTGTTTTTTTGTTTTACCTAAAGATCTTAATATATTCTTATCTCACAATTTTTTTTTCCAATTTCCAGGTAAACCGTAAACCAGTGCTTAGTGACAGTGTAGGAACAGTGCAGTGCTATTTATAATGTACCAGTGACATAATGAAGGTAGTGTGGCGCTGTGGCCGCGGCGCGTAAGCAACGAACATGGGGGATTCAAGTCCAGCCACATCTATCATTGAGGGCACTGTGAAGTTCCGCGACGGGAAAAAGGTTATTTTGCTATTTTTATTTATAAATATATGTTTATTATATAGGTTATTTTTAGAGGCCAGTCGTGGCGCCGTGGCACAAAGTGTGACTGTAAAACCTACTGGTTGTGGGTTCGATTCCCACTCGAAGAGATTAAAAATTTACTTAAATTTATATTTCCATTCTTCGCTCTGGTGTCGAGGTTAAGCGCGGCGATGAGTTCTGCCACTCAACACGCAATGCCTCCAGAATTCGGCAGAAAATGGGGAACGGAGTGCCTTAACACTAAGTTCCCTCTGCCTACCCTGCTGTGTGCGGGATACAGCGTGAAGCTGATTTGATTTAATTGAAGGTAGAGGCTTGGATAGAAGAGCGATCGTGTACATGCCATAGGTTGTGGATTGGATTCCCGCCCGAGGAAATGAAATATTTAATATTTTTAATTCCTCGCTTTAATAACGAGGCATAGCTTAGCGTTGACTTCCGACACTCAACACGCAATGTTTTCAGAGTACGGCAGAAAATGGGGAACGGAAGTATCTTAATGACAACGGAGTGTCTTAACACTAGGTTTCCAGATTCTCTCTGCTTATCATTCTATGAGCGGGATACACTATAGCTTAAAAACTATTGATTCTAGAATATATTATTATATTACTAAGCAAAGGTTGAAGAATCGAGTTAAATATGTTATATAACCAACAAGTATCTATAGTAAATCCTTGAATAGCGTATTCTATTTCAACATTTCAATTGTACTCAATAATAATAAATAAAAGTGATTGTATGACGTCTGTCTGTTCATTTATAACCTAATGTAGCTTAAATGCCATGTATTTAAATAAATGTTAAATATTGTAAGGTTAAAAGACTTAGTGTGATTGTCCGCGCTAACTACGTGAATTTTAAATCAAATAAGATCAGCTTCACGCTTTATCCCGCACTCAGCATGGTAGGTAGAGGGAACCTAGTGTTAAGACACTCCGTTACCCACTTTCTGCCGAATTCTAAAGGCATTGCGTATTGAGTGGCAGAACTCAACGCCGAGCTTTGCCTCTACACCAGAGCGAAAAGATGGAAATATAAATTTAAATAAATATTTTGTCTCCTCGAGTGGGAATCGAACCCACAACCAGTCGGTTTAACAGTCACACTTTGTGCCGCTGCGCCACGACTGGCCTCTATATATATTACTTTAAAATATTGTGAAATAAACAGCATTTCCATTAAAAGTATAACATAGCAAGTTTTCTATATCACCCCTTTGACAGATGCACCTTGAAATGTTGATAAATACCATTTTAAACTAAATAATAATTCTTATTACTATAGCATTAAGGTATAAAATAGCGTAGATTATTTAGATTACCTTTGTATGGTATTTGACTATCGGTTGATATGATATGGATATTCAGAAATGTGTCAGATAAGATAGCATTTAGAAGTGACTATATTTTGACTTTTTGTGAGCTTGTCTTTAATATTTGTAACTTAAAAAAAATTACATGCTTAATACTTTTTTTATTGTACGCTTTTTTACAAATATTTCTTCAAAATTCACTCTCGATTAAAGATTTGAATAGTATAGTTTTATAAGAAAACACAAAAAAAAAAAGAAAATATATGATGATTTGCATATAAATTATAAATATAATTTCTTTGTTGTGCACAATAGTGGTAAAATCAATTAAATTTTTTTTTCTGCTACTCTATCGGCGTATCGAAAGTCGGTGGAGGTTAAATAAGGAGTGTTTTAACGCAAAATATCAGTTCCTTCCCGTATAGTAAATTCTGGAAAGTGCAAAAATAAAAATATTATCCTTTTATTTTGTCTAAATTAGTGGTGACCCTAACAATGACGTCTATTCGCTACTAGTACGTTCCACGTATTCACTACTCGACTTTGTTTTTCATATTGATAACAATTTAATTTCATGAAATAAGCTTAATTTAATATATATTTACTGAATAACAAATATAAAAATATTTCAATATTTATATACTTAGGTACTTAGTAAAGAAACTTCTTGAAAACACTTCATCCCCATGTTTGTCTCATTTTTCAAGATATTGATTGTTGAGTGGCGAAACTCAACGCCGCGTTTTGTCTTGTTACCACAGCGAAGAAATGAAAATAATTCACTCCTCCGAATGGATCGAATCCACAATCGTAGCGTTTACATCCGTGGTGCCGATGGGCCACGATGGTCTGTAAGAAAAGCAGTTCGGTTACTAAGTATTAAAATTGAGATTTTTTTTTTATAATTTAAACATTAAAGCAGTAGAGTATTATAATATTTGATTTATTTCGCATTGTTTTATCTATTATAACGCGTGTAATTTAATCAATTCCGGTCTAGTCATGCTATAGGAATGATATTATTGTATGATTCATACACTTCCTTCCTATGTAGGTATATATGTAAATAGCGCCCTAAAACATTGTTTACATTACTAATAATTACATAATATATCTACGGTTTTTAATATTTGATAAGAGATCTCAAGCTGTATTTCGCATATGACAAGGTGCACTCAATGTTACCAGTTAAGGCACTCTGGTTTCCAGTTTCCATCTTCTCCTTCTCTATGGGTCTTAGCAATGGGTTCCGTCTGCTTAACTTGCTATATGCAGGTACAGCGTTAACCTATAAAAAACAGATCAAGTGCGAGTTGGTCGCGCCCACCGAGGGTTCCGTATCAATTTCAGAATTGTAGGTCATTAAAATTTATAAAAATTGAATGAAATTAACTACAAATATAAATGTACAATGCTTTTTTCTATGAACTACTATTTTTTTTCTTTATTTGTACTTCTACTTTGTGCCATCCGTATTTCATAACTATAAGTACACAATAGATTTTAATTACGCAAATTTTTGATGTTATATGAATATTTGTTATTAATTCAAGCTGAAATTAATAACAAATCCTCCGCGACCTCCGCGCGATGTCGAGATAAATAATCTTGACAGATGGACTACTAAATAATCCTATATAGGTTCCGTTTTACCTTTCGAAGCATGGAACCCTAAAAGTTACAAAGAAACCAGTTAAATCTTGACCTTTCAACAGTATCCTTTCACATAAACTATAGTTCAAATAATTCGGTAATATATCATACATTGTATCAAAATATAATCACAATAGTAACTATTTAGTATGGCGTTGTGTTCTAAGAATTAGCTTCCACGTATTTGCGGCGTCTTTGTATATCGATTCTTAGTACATTCAAGTTGTAGAATTCGTTAGAAATCGTTTGTTTTTGTGTGACTATCGATGCTACTTAAATGAAAGTTGGTACTTTTTAAGTTTTAGTTGGTTTATTGGGACTTTTGGATTTTTTACTTAATTTATTATTGCAGTCTATTTAAAGTAATAGCGTTGAGTTGTTCACAAAAGGTGAAGAACGAATCGCAGGGATTTTTTTTTAATATTTAAAAACCGTCATTGCACATTAAGAGTAGAAAAAAATTTTAGAAAACATGTGAAAAATTTTGAACGTATTTAAACGTAACAACGAAGATTATGAAAATGTACTGACTACGGATTTTAGCGGGACTCGAATCCACGCTTCTTGGAACCGTTAGGTATTTCTAGCCATTGAGCCAGAAATTAAAAGATACATAAATGCGAGATTACATGTTAAAAAAACACTTTCAGACACTTCCGTTGTCCACTGAGACAATTACTAAAAAGAAAGTGAAACATTTTCACAACAACCTATTACTTTTGTCACTATTAATAACTCTAAAGTGTGGCACTGAGTTCCACTACCCAATGCTTATGCGCCACTACTCCGCGTTACTGCGTTCCACTACTTATGCGGAATAAAACGTGAACCTGAAAAAAAATTAAATAAAAAATATATCAGCTTTACGATGTATTCCGCACACAGCAGGGTAGGCAGAAGGAACCTAGTGTTAAGACACACCGTTTGCCTCGACACTAGAGCGAACAAATGGAAATATAAATTTAAATAAATATTTCATCTCCTCGAATGGGGATCGAACCCACAACCAGTCGATTTTACAGTCACACTTTCTACCCCTGCGCCACGACTGGCCTCTAAATAATTTAAAACAAATTAAGTTTAAATTAAATTAAAAGTAACTTTAAACAACATTCTATCAACATTCCCCTTTAAATGTCAAACAGGATACTCTAAAAGAGCCGAACATAATCGATATGTGGGCTTTTGTAACAAAATCCAGCCATCCCGTTAATTAAAAGTTGCGAAACGTGGTCAAATCTCTACGGTGCGTGGCACTTTGACCTACGAAATATTTGATAAGATAAATTTAAGATTGTACGCGGAGAAAACGGAGTGATTAACTATTCTTCTGTCACTCAATGATATTAAGAAATATGGGTTTAATTGTATTTTTTGCGATAATAATAATATCTGTATTAAATCTTAATGGGAATGGAATTAGCTCGAGTAATAAAAGCGTGTTATTACATTAATTAATAAGACAAGACGCGGCGTTTAGTTACGCTACTCAACTTACAATGCCTTGAAGATTAGGCGGTGCGTAGGGCACAGAATGTCACTAGGTTTCATATACACGCGTATACATGTATATATTTCAGTATAAATATTTCTTGACATCTTTGTAGCTCAATTGGTATGGGCCTAATTGAAAGCAATAATTGTAGGTTCGAATTCCGGTCCCGATTTGGTCTTGTCATATGAAGCTCGCAGCATACAAACTAGATGGCTTCCATCAATGAGTAAAAAGTAGAAAAAAGCACATACATACTAGTTGAAATTTATAAACCTGTTTATATTTAACTTTACTTTTTTTCTATTTATTTAAGATTCTACTATTGTTTTAGTTATAGAGCGATTATAGAGACAGTACAGTAGTTATGTGATTGTAATTTGTAAACGCGGCGGTTATGGGTTTGATTCTCAATAATTTAAAATTAACTATTTTTATTTAATAGCTCTGGCAAGAAAACAGCACAAGCTTTGAGTTTTGCCACTAAACACGTTTAGTCTCAGAAATGAGGTGGAAAATATAGCAAGCGGAGTATAACAATAGGTTCCCTCTACCTACCCGGCTATATGCGGGATAAAGCGTGAAGCTAAATAAAACCAGAATAACCGTCACAACAATTTTTAAGTTTATTACTCGCCGCCCACGCACAGTGGTCAGTGGTGACGCTGTTTCGGAGAAAACCAATCCTATGAATGCTTCGTAAGCTTAACACGTAAATATCGACTTCTTGTGTATCAAATCTTATACAGAAATCATTTATTGCATATTTACTATGTATGGTTTTTTAGAGTAGGTAGGTACTTGATATTTGGATATTGCTGTATTAACCTATTTGAAATAAATAAATATTAAAGTAAACACGGTGTTAAATTACACCATTCAACATGTACTAATATTAGAATTTTTTAGCTTCACCACACTTGCAAACGAGCTTTATCTCGTTCGATCTGTATCGCATTCCGCTCATAGCAGGGTAGGCCTAGGGAACCTGAGGACTTAGTGTAAGACATTCCTTTTAAGACACTTCCGTTCCTCAATTCTGGAGACAGAAGTCATATTTCTTCAAGTAGCAATCGAACCCACACCCTGTTGCGCTTACAATACAACATTTGTGTCACTGCGACACGACTGGCATCTTAAACAACTTGCAATTGTTTTCATTTGACCAATTATTATTTTCATTTGAGTTGATTTAGAAGAAACCGCAGTTAAAAACTAATCTTATTATAAAAACTATTCTTACTATAATACAAATCAACAAACACTTTTATTTATCATCCAGTTAAAAAAAAATCAAATCAAATTAAATCAGCTTCACTCTGTATCCCGCACACAGCAGAGTAGACAGAGGGAACATAGTGTTAAGACACTCTGTTCCCCACTTTCTGCCGAATTTTGGAGGTATTGCGTGTTGAGTGGCAGAACTCAACGACGCAATCATCCAGTTAAATTTCATTTAACTACTAACTGTTACTTTACTATACAATATTACATTCACATTTTTATTTTCGTACCTCCTCACGTCGGAGCCGAACGTTGATCTTTCATTATGAACTTGTTTTGTTTTTCCACGTTTCGGTTAAAAAGAAAAACTAATTCATTTTGTTTGAAGGAAATTGTTCAAGTTTTAGTTTAGGTTGTTTTGGGTTCAAAATGGACTGATTTCCTCGTAACGGTATAGTTAAGCCAAAAAAATAAAATAAGCCTAAAGTTAACGAATCACACTATTTTATTATTTATGTTATAAGAGGCTGTCGTGACGTAGGGGTACAAAAGTATGACTGTAACGCGGCGTTGAGTTCCGCCACTCAACACGCAATGCCTTCAAAATTCTGCGGAAAGTGGGGAACGGTGTGTCTTAACACAAGGTTCCCTCTGCCTACCCAGCTGTGTGCGGGATACAGCGTGAAGCTGATTTGATTTGATTTTAATGTTATTACTTAATTTAAATATTGCTATACCTTTGCCTGTCCTTAACTATTTCGATCCATTTCTTTGTTAAGCTACATTTTTAATATTTTACCATTTCACAAAATATGACCTGTCCATTTACATTTTATTCTTTGTATGTTCTGTGCTTGTATATTTTTAAATATAGTTTATACATTTTGTAGCTAAGTATTTTAATGGCATTTTAAAATTTCGACTAATGCATTCTTGGGAAGGCTGTAAATTAATAATTCTACATGTTAAAGGGTTATACGAGAAATTGAGTAAAACAACAATACAAAAGTATCATTGAGACTTTGAGTCTAGACTGACATAACTCAGCGCGTTTAATCTTACCAAAGGAAACTAAAATTTATTCAAATCGAATCATTCCCCAAGTAGAGATCGAATCCACAACCTTCGCGTTATAGTCCGATACTGTGCCACTACGCCACGAAGCCTAATCAATATATTAATATAACATATGAGCTACACCACCTACCCACATACACCGTTGGTGAACGGTATTCATATTGCAAATACCGATATGAAGTTGTAACTTGTAGGTACTTAAGTTAGATAAAAACTTGTACAATTTTACAGTTAAAATGTACTGGAATTATTATTATTATTTTCTATATATTCTTTATAAAAAATATGTTTACTTATATCTGGAATTTTTTATCTGGTTTAATCGCATATCAGAACAGGTAGAATTAACCGAGTTGTCATGACATTTCGTTCTCCACTTTCTGTTAGAATTAAAGGCATTACGTGTTGAGTGGTGGAACTCAACGCCGCACTTTATCTTACCTAAAAGTTCAAGGCAAATTCTAATTATACTAAGGTGTTAGACTTTGTGAATTATTGTGGCTTCTAAGTTATTTCTATATCAATACAGAGCGGAGAAAGCAGATTATTATGGCACTAGATTTTCTTGTCTTATTTCACATTAAGTCCATCATATGAAAAATATCAAAATTGTAAACAAAATATATAGATATATATATATATATATATATATATATATATATATATATATATATATATATATATATATATATATATATATATATGTCACCGGACAAACCCGATTTTAGGACAAACTAGTTTGGCCTAGGATGATCTAGTTTTTCCTGACCACACTAGGATAAACTAGTTTGGCCTAATTGATTACAGGCTGAACTGGTTTGGCCTAATAGCGTTAGGATAAACTAGTTCAGCCTGGTAGAACTGTTAGGTTAGGTTAGGTTAGGTTTTTTTTTTTTTAAATGTAAAGCTCTGTGCTTTACGTCTGCGTCCCTGTGACGTAATCAGAGACTTTGTGCATCGTTGCTTTTATTTTATTCTACCTTCTTAAAATTTCTGGGAGGTGGCGCTAGGCCAGGTTTGGTTAGGTTAGGTTAGGTTAGGTT
>JAATLQ010033327.1:0-115431 GCA_013421005.1 Heliconius erato x Heliconius himera | reverse complement strand
TCGTTTAGTTTTGTTCCTCAGAATATCGAAATGTGAATAATTCATTACCCTTAAACAACCCCGCAAAACTAGTTTATCCGTACGCTAGCCGGCCAAACTAATTCGGCCTAACAGTTCTACCAGGCTGAACTAGTTTATCCTAACGCTATTAGGCCAAACCAGTTCAGCCTGTAATCAATAAGGCCAAACTAGTTTATCCTAGTGTGGTCAGGAAAAACTAGTTCATCCTAGGCCAAACTAGTTTGTCCTAAAATCGGGTTTGTCCGGTAACATATATATATATATATATATATATATATATATATATATATATATATATATAGGGATCGTTTGCCCAAATTTCATATTATATATTTGTAACACAAAATCAAACCCACATCCTCTGCTAACAACCATTAATCCCACAACGTCCGACATATGGCTCAAAGTAACAAAGGCAACAGATTTTCCGCTCGAACTCGGCCTAAGTGGACAGACGTCCATTGGGTGTTGTCGGAATATAGTACTTTGCGTCGTTTCCAGTTTGACGAGGAAGGGCTAGGTTCACTATAAAGCTAAATTGTGATTTTGAAGCTTGGATAAACGGTTTAGCTGGTGATAATATGAGACACAACGCTGCGTTGAGTTCCGTCATTCAACACACAATCTAGGAAATTGCTCGTGGCGAATATTACTAAGTAATAATTTGAACAACATAAGGTCAATGTGATAATGTGGGGCCACAAGCGTAATACGTGTTAACGCGACAAGTTCTGATTCGATTCCCACTGGGGAAAATGAAATATTTAATATTTTAATTTTATCGCTCTCTCGCCCGAAAAAAATCGGCCAAGGATCATTACACCTATCGTTGGAAAAACATTATATATATTATTTAACACCATACTAAAAAATCTCTGATATAAATTCATTTGAATCTATAAAAAAAATCAATTGATCGGCCTTTGTACATGTAAAATAACAGATAAAACTATTATTGGGGACGTGTATCAGAATGAACAGATCCAAAGTATATCTTTTGTGTGTTTGTATGTACGCTTGTGCACGAGAATCTTAGAAATTTCTTAAACTATTTTAATGCAGGTTTCATTTTATTTTGTGACATTTCTCTTAACGATGTGTGATTTTGCTCAACTAGATAAAAAAAAAAAATATTATTATTATTTTTTTAATTTAAAATATTTTTTCAATGTACGTGCTCAGCTGGTTTGGGCACGGCGAACGAATGGGTGATGAAAGAATGGCAAAGAAGATTTATGATGGAAAAGTGAGTGGTAAGAGAGATAGGGGGAGACCTCGGTTGACCTTCGAAAACACAGTATCAGAAGACTGGACGAAAGTCACGTAAAAAGCATGTGGATCCCCCGGAGGGCATGTATGAAGAAGTTGATGACAGTGGACGAGGCGAAAGAGGTATGTAGAGACCGTAGCGTTTGGCGCTCCCTTCTCTGTGACTACTCCACTAGGGATAGAGCGTAAATTAAAGTCAAGTTAAGTTTTTCAATGTAAAAACTCTTAAAAATTATAATATTATTAGAAAACGAACTCAATTCAATCAAATGTACAGTACTTTAAGCATACGAAGCCACGAACAAATCACTAATTTCTAATACAAACCGACCCCAGAACAGGATCTGTACCCACAACCCATTAGACACGTTCCAATGGCCACAATGCATAGATACTGAAATAGCAAAATCTAGTAAATAGAACTGAGTCATTACTCACGAGTCACGTTTCGTTCGTAACGGCGAAAGCATCTCGATGTCCATGTGCATATTTAGATTTTCTTAGTACAATGCTATTTACGACGACAAACTATATATATATATATACTTGGACTGTACAATGTCTGTACGTCCGTCCTTTCTAAAGACGGTATAGAAATTTGTGTGACTGTAAGACGACGGGTATGGGTTCGATTCTGATTCGGGGGAATGGATTATTTTTGTTTTGTCGCTCTGGCAACAAGATAAAAGCGGTCTTGAGTTCCGACACTATTATCTCTACAAAAATTATGTGGAAAGTAGGGAATGAAGTGTCTCGACACTAGGTTCCCTCTGCCTATCTTGTGGTATAAAGATACAATGTATGTTTGTCTTGTTACCAAAACAACGAAAAATAATCAATTCTCCCGAATGGGATTCGGAAATTATGAAATTTGAACCCACACCCTATACCTTACGTCCTTACGATAACCACATCTTATTTTCTTTTTAAATTGCTATTTTTAAAATAACCTACAAACTCAAAATATAACATCACTTAAAAAAAAATTAAAATACTCCGATCTGTTCAACCATCGTATAGATAGATGTGTCGAGACAATATTTTAATTAAAAACCCGCTTCTTCAGTCCAAAGCTAACGAATGCCAGTGCTTTTTTATCTTTTTTTACGGCATTCCTTACACCTTCTCTTGTCACTTGAGTTAAAATGACTTTCTTAAAAGACCAATGAGCTTTTGTACATTCTTTTGAGCTTAATTTAGAAATTTCTGTGTATAATTGTTTGTATTAATGTGTATTATAAAATGTAAGGTTGTGGAGTTCTAGTGTCAGACTGTTAACGCGATGGTTGTGGGTTCGATTTCCGTTTGCGGGAATAGTTATATTTATTTTTAGTTACTCGTTCTGGTAACAAGATAAAGAGCGGAGTTGAGCACCACAATTCAACAAGCAATGTCTTGAAAATTGGCCGGTGCGTGGGAAAAGCAACGT
Organism: Heliconius erato x Heliconius himera; assembly: GCA_013421005.1. Taxonomy (NCBI): domain Eukaryota; kingdom Metazoa; phylum Arthropoda; class Insecta; order Lepidoptera; family Nymphalidae; genus Heliconius; species Heliconius erato x Heliconius himera. The sequence goes on along the minus strand of JAATLQ010033327.1, from coordinate 112,712 downwards.
CTCGATAATTGGGTGATTCGTGGGCTGTAACACTAGGTTCCCTCTGCCATCACTGCCATTAATGAGATACCGTATGAAGCTAAAAAAATATTTTAACTGAATTCTTATAAATGTGATTTATTATATATGTTTTAAAAACGAATTTTCTTTTTTAAAACTAAAATTAAAAATACCCTACAAAGCATTTAAATAACTTTAGTATCCTATTTATAATGTGACGGAGAACAAAGAAAGCTCACAATAAAATGGAGTGACCTTTGAATAACTAATTCAAAATCATTTGATTTAATAAAGAAAAACACATTTAGTCTTATCATAAAATAAAACAATCGCTTATCTTTTGTTTTCTATTGACCCCATTCTCTCAAATTGAAGTGAGATGAAACGGTAGATAAAGTAAAATGTTCTATGTTTGAAATATCTTGACAGTACAACGTTATTGATTTTTGGTGTTTTAACTGATTATAAGAAAAGAGGGTTTTGTATTTAGATTATATTTATAAAATAAATAAATTAAAATAAATTAGTTTCACGCTGTATCCCGCACACAGCAGGGTAGGCAGAGGGAACCTAGTGTTAAGACACTCCGTTCCCCACTTTCTGCCGAATTCTGGAAGCATTGCGTGTTGAGTGACAGAACTCACCGCCGCGCCTCCCCTCTACACCAGAGCGTAGAAATGTAAATATAAATTTAAGTAAATATTTCATCTCCTCGAGTGGGGATCGAACCCACAACCAGTCGGTTTTACAATCACACTTCGTGCCGCTGCCCCACGACTTGCCAATGTAATATCGAGTAGGTATATATTACTTTATTTTGTAACTGTAAATAATCCTGAATAATACAAACCTCTTTACATCTCTTTATCTCTTTACATTGAATTGTATAAAAAAATAAACAAAAATCTTTCTAATGCAATTCGGATTCGCCCACCGCGATTTGCCTGCCATTTTCATAATTGTATATCAACGGGAAGTAGTCTTAGACCTGGATATTCTGTGTAATATCAGATTGTCACTTCTACGCGTTCCCGAAAAAAACTTAAGAAACGAACGGACAGACAAACGGTTCCGAACAATATAAATGTATACACAACTATTTTCTTATTAAACTGCGTATTATCTCAATCGGGAATCGAACTCACAACCGTCGCGTATACCCCCAGACTCTTCTATAAAGGCGTCACTTCTAATACTTCACAATCGGAATTTTCCTTCTTTATCTCTACAAAGGGAACTATCTTGTGAAAGATGTCCGCAGGCTTTTGCATCGATCCTAGACTTCTGTTGAAATTCTAAAATGTTCTCAAGTTTTGAACTGTTGAACGGTTTATTGTAAACTTATTTTACATTTGTAAGTATAGATGTGAGTGTTTTTGTAAAAATTTATGTATTTAAACATATACTGTTATATATAGAGTCGTGGTACAGGGGCACAAGCGTTCGACTGTAAACGCGAAAGGTTGTGGGTTCGATCCTCGCTTGAGGAAATTAAATATTTAATATTATCATTTCCTCGTTCTGGTGGCGATGCAAAGAGCGGCGTCAAGTTTCATCACTCAACGTGCAATGTCTCCAGAAGCCGACGTAGTAGGAAACGGAAATGACAACACTAGGTTCCCAGGTTCCCTCTGCCTACTCTGCTTAAATGCGAGATATAGCGTGAAGCTATAAAATGCTGTTAAAATACGCGATATAGCGTGGAGCTAAAAAAATAACATACAAGGCTAAACTACTAACTAAACAATTTCATAAATCTGATTCTGATCTGAAGAGTTAGTGTATAGTTTGAACGCACTAATCTCAGGAACCACTAATTCGAAATAGTATTTTAACACAAGGTTACCTAAGCCTACCCTGCTTTATACAGGATACAGATCCATAAAACCTCATAAGCTGTTTATTTTGTTTAAAAAAATACTAAGCGTCCCGCATAAAGAAGAGAGATAAGAACTTATAAGTTTCTTTTTTCTCTACTACTAGATTAATAATATGAAATATTATTTGTAATATTCTCTCAACCATGAAGGCGACAAAAGATATTTATTCATTATACAATATTATCTTACTTTGTTACAATATTACGTTAGTCTTTATAACATTTGTTTTGTAAATTTACAAGGAAATCACTCTTCCTGTTACATACCTGTATAGAAGTTGTAAACCTTGTAGATTTTATAATTGTTTAATACCTAGATTAAAATATAGTCTAGACTGAACATATAAGAACACACACACACACACAAATATAATATATAATTTTTGTTTCACGCTCTATCCCGCATATAGCAGGTATAGGTATAGAGAACGTACTGTTAAGATACTCCGCTCCACACTTTGTCGTGTTAAACGCAGGAACTCAACGCCGGGTTTACCTTAATTAAAAAGCAAGAAAATAAAAATACTAATAATAATATGCATCCCCCAAAGTTGGTATCGAACCCGCAATCGTCGCGCTTAAGCGATTATTATTAAGCATTTTTGGAGTGGAATTTGAACTTGTTAGCATTATCTGTACATAATTATAATTATCAGGATTTTAATAATATTATGTCGAGGCTAGGCACAAAGTGTGACTATAAAACCGACTGGTTGTAGGTTCGATCCCTCCTCGAGGAAATGAAATATTTATTTAAATTTATGTTTCCATCACTTCGCTGTGGTGTCGAGGCAAAGCACGGCGTTGAGTTCTGCCACTCAACACGCAATGCCTCCAGAATTCGGCAGAAAGTGAGGAACGGAGTGTCTTAATACTAGGTTCCCTCTGCCTACACCGCTGCGTGCGGGATACAGCGTGAAGCTGATTTGATTTGATTAAATAATATTATTTATAATATGTGTTATACTTTAACCCTATTGTTATGACTATTTTAAGTTATCATTGTTTACATTCTGCAAGTAATTACAATACAAATTAGCAATAAATTGATTTTTGACCTTTACAAAGTAAATCGGTACAAACTTATTTTATCTTGTTCATCATTATATGCGTTTACTCATGTATACGCTTATAATGTTGACCAAGATAAAATAAAATATTAAAAAAATCTGCTTCACGCTGTATCCCGCTCACAGCAGGGTAGGCAGAGGGAACCTAGTGTTAAGACACTCCGTTCCCCATTTTCTCCCGAGTTCTGAAGGCATTGCGTGTTGAGTTGCGTAACTCAACTCCGCACTTTGCCTCGACATCAGAGCGAAGAAATGAAAATGTAAATAAATATTTCATCTCCTCGAGTGGGGATCGAACCCACAACCAGTCGATTTTACAGTCACACTTTGTGCCACTGCGCCACGACTCGACGACCTCAAATATCAAATACAATAATATAGTATTTGTTTGATTTAATAAAACCGACAAAATGAAAAGAAATTAGTGACCACTTACTCCGTTCTTTACTTTTTACAAGTCACTTTTGTAATCTACATTTTAAGCGAAAATATATTTTGAACAAGATTCGAATTCGCAACTTACTTCACTTATTTAGACAAATAATCCACTTTGCGAAATTTTCTTAATAATTACACTGTAAATTATATTTTTTTTGCAACAATACAAGTCACGTAAGGCAATTAAAATGTCACAAGAGAAAGTAAATATATTATGTACACATGTTTTCGTGTTTATTTTCTTGTTGTTTCGCAGATAGTAAGATAGGGAGAGGGAACCTGGTGTTAACAACATCCCGTTTCCCTCGCTCTCGTAGTGCACAACTCAACACCGCACTTTTTATACTAAAAAGGGGAAATGAAAGCAATTTAAATATATTAATTCTCCCGAGTTTCTTACGAGTTTACAGTCACTTGTCGTCCCACTGCGCCACAACGGCCTCCAATATCTTGTTATTTTTCATCAGAGGAACTTGGGAACCCAGTGTTAAGATACTCCGGTACCATTAAGCCACTTCCAACCCAGACTTTCCGCTGATTTCTGGAGACATTGCTCGTTTAGTGGTGATACTCAACGCCGCAACAGCACTACCAGAGCAAGGAAATAAAAATATTAATTATTTTATTACCTCGAGTGAGAATTGAACCCACATCGTCGCACACGCTTGTTTGTGCGACTGCGACGATACTAGCTTCAATTATTACAGTCAAAACAATAAAAAAAGAATCATATATAAATTGTTTAATTTAAAATTTATTTTACAATTAAAAACAAGTAAAGGAACGCGGTAATAAACGCTGGAATGCTATAAATATTAATCATAGGTTACTCGCTTTTATGTCGATACTATGTACCTTTCGCTTGGACTTTTGTTCTTTAAAGTTATATTTTTATAAAATTCAAACCAATAGTTTAAATTAATTAAAATATTGTTATTTTATTATATCAATATTAGAGATCGTTGTGGCCCAGTGGCACAGTATCTGAATATGAAGTATGAAGTCGTGTCGTGGCAATTAATGATTTTCATTCCTGGCAAAACAAAGAAGACAGAAATCACTTTGAGTTCCGCCACTTAACATAACATAAATAACTCAAAATTAAGTAATAAATAAATAAATCAAAATAAATCAGCTTCATGCTGTATCCCGCACACAGCAGGGTAGGCAGAGGAAACCTAGTGTTAAGTCATTCCGTTCCCCACTTTCTGCCGAGTTCTGGAGGCATTGCGTGTTAAGTGGCAGAACAGAACAGTGGCTGAAATATAAATTTAAGTAAATATTTCATCTCCACGAGTGGGGATCGAACTCACAACCAGTCGGTTTTACAGTCATACTTTGTGCCCTTGCGCCACGACTGGCCTCTCAAAATCAATCAAAATTAAGTGCTGCGGAAATAACGGAGAGTGTTAGCACTAGGTTCACTCCGCCTACCCAGTTATTAGTCGGATATAGCTACAAAGTAAAAAAAATCCGTAACCTTAAAAAAACCTCGCCTAAATTGTTTTATACCAAATGTGGAATAAAAGTGATTACGCTTAAAAAAGATTCGCACATCACTATATCCAAGTGACATCACTTTATGCATTATGCAGCGAAACTGTTCTTCGGTACCCGTCTTGCGTCAAACATATATTAGTTTAACATTCATTGCTTACAAATTCCAGATTTATACTGAATTTAGTTCACTGGAAAAATAAGATAAAATGTCCTTTCAAAATGCGCACGCGCATCTCCTAAGAAATAATAGCAAAATTGGTCTTATTTGAGCGTAGAAATGTTGTTTTTTAATGTGAAGCCACAGGTATTAAATGTATGAGGCCATCGTTGCGTATTGGCAACGATTGACTGTAACTTTAAACGAACCTGCCATAAGTTCGATTTCCTACAGCGGTAATGATAAGTGTTAGGAAAAAACGTGGCGTTGAGATCCGCTACTTAACAAGCGAGATCTTGAATTCAGACAAGGAAAAATTAAATAATTAAATATAATAGCAAATTGTTAAAAATAAATGGTACAAAGGGAAATATTAGGTTTATTTCATTTAATGCCTTTCCCATATTGACCCAATCGTGTATCGTGATTGGAAAGTTTCTTACTGTACACAATACTCGTATGTTGGTCGTTAACACAATATCTCGGTAGAGACCAATAATCTCGTTTTATTTGTTTAAAAAAAACATCTGTTCACCCTGTATCCCGCATATAGCCGAGTAGACAGAGTCCTAGTGTTGAGACACTCCATTCTCCATTTTCTGGAAAATTTTGACATTTAGGCGCCACATTTTGCAATGAACACTAAAATGGAGTATGGAGAGACTTGTTACAAAATGAGATGTTTCATGTCTCTTAACATAATCTCTTAAAAACAATTAAACAAGTGAATAAAAATAAAATATCTTTCTTGTCAACATAAACTTATAACATTACAAACCTACTAACCTATTAATAATTATAAAAAATATTAATAAGTCTATTTATAAACACAATGGACTGCTATTACACCGTGGGAAAACGCCATTTAATCATATTTTTTTTGTTCTATAATATATTTTTTTCTTTTATTACAGTGGAAGTCGCGATGGTGTGTCATGAGGAAACTGTCGCCAGTAGCAGGTATGTATATTTAGATTTTAGCTATCAAAATTTTTAGTTTTAAATTTGAAATGTCAAACATTTAGAGGCCGTCGTGGCGTAGTATTGCAGCCTGTCACAGTAAATGCAATGATTGTGGCTTCGAATTCCACTTGAGGGAGTGATTATATTTAAATTATTTTCATTTCTCCGTTCTGGTAGACACAGTGAGGCGTTGAATTCCTACACTTCACACTCAATTTCTTGAAATTGGGCGGATAGTGGAGAATTGAGGGACTTAAAATTAGGTTCCCTCTGCCCAGCAATGTGTATATTTAGTTAAGTAATACTAACTAGTTAACCTAGATACCCCTATTTTTTATTATATTTTAAAACAAGAAACTGCGTTAAATGACATAAAAAAAATTAAAATGCAGAAATTTCTGAAGATAAAAATTATATGAACAGTTTGTACAGAACTTTTCACAAATAAGAACGATCTACACCTACGTTCACCCTTATTGCTTAATTCAGTAACTTGCTCCAAAAATATAATAAATGATTTATAGGTCTGTGATCTACGACATTTCTGTGATGAGGACAAATCGTTTGGGGTGTCGATTTGTCAAAATTACCAAAATGGGGGCGAGGAATGGGTGGCACTGTGAATTATTTTACATAAGCTTTCGCCCGCAACTTTGCGTGAACTTTAAGAGAAAAAAGAGAAATCCCTTTTTTTCCCGATCCCGTGTGAGTTATGAGAAATCCCGTATTTGTTTGTGTAAGTGTTCCCCTATACTCCTTAACCTACCTATGTCCGTTTACGGTACACGGTAACGTAAAAGTTTTATAGGTACTTACATATATGTAAATATATATATATATATATATATAGATTTATACATTTATAGATTCTTTATTAAATATATATGTATATTAAATATAATAGCAAAAATACCTAAAAATAATCATAATGTAAATATATCATTTAATTATTGTTTTTCATTATCTATGGTTTTTATTTATTATTCAATTAATTTTCAAAAAAAAACAAAATAGAGAGAATTAAAATAAAGAAGCCGCAATGCCGTAGCGGTACAGCGTTTGATCGCAAATACGGTTGTGAATTCGATTTTCAAAAGAGGTAATACATTTTTCTCTTTTCTCCGGTCTGGTAACAACACAAAGCTAAGCGTTGAGTTCAACACGCTATATCTTGAAAATTAGGCCATACGTAGAGAAAGGAGAATTTTAACACTACGTTCCCACTATCTACATCCATGCGGGATACAGCTTACTAACACGTCAAAGCCCTTATACCGCTATATAATTAATACCTACCCGTCTTAATCAAGGTCTACACATTATTGTACTATAAATAAGGGTTACCTATCTCTAATCTGCCTCACGTGTAAACCACGGTTAATGTTGGAGGGTTCCGTATCTTAGAGATAAAGTGCCCTTAAATCTGTAGTTAAATGTGAACCAATTATTTTAGTTTAATCTTCGTTTATGTGTCTTTGCCCATATTGGCTATAATATGTAAGTTTAAATCCTATTGTGACGTATACGTTGGATTTTATTTATTTTTGTAAAAAAAAAGAGCAATTAATATTAGTAATAAGTTTTTCAACAACAAAAGCTCAAGGCACATAACCAAAACTTTATAGTCTTAAAAAAAATTATATTACATATATAATATATGAAGATAAAACATATCTTCACGCTCTATTCCGCACATAGCAGGGTAGGTAGAGGTAACCTGGGAACCTACTGTAGGAGACTGCGTTCCCCATTCAGACACTTGAGCTCCTCACTTTTCGCCAATTTCTTTAGGCATTGCGTGTTGAATGGTGAAAGTTAACGCCGCGCTTTGCCTTATTACCAGAGCGAAGAAATGAAGATATTAAATATTTCACTCTTCCGAGTCTGAAACGCTTCTGCCTCAGCGCCAAGACGGCCTCTAATATATCTACTGTAATAGATAAGTATATTATTTTATTAATAATCTCTATATATAATAAGACAGTAAAAATATTTTGTCTGTACATTTAGTAATTTTGACTGAAATGGATAGAGGGACACTTAAAGAGAATAATAGAAAGCAAAAAGATTTTTTTTGAATTTCTTGTCTGTCTGTCTGTCTGTCTGTCTGTCGACATATTTCTGTCCGCATTTTTCTCTGAAAGTACTGAACCGATTTACTTGAAAATTTCACCAATTGCTTTGTTTTTACTCAACTTAAGTACTAAAGTTTGGTTCATCAAAATCGGTTCATTAAAAAAAAAGTTATCGTTATTTGAATGAACTCAAGGCATTAGCTTGCCTACGAATATTATATAGCGATCGCGCTGGTATGACCCTGGCTAAAAAATGACGTTCGAAACGTCTGGATTATATGACTATTGATAAAAATATATATTATTGAAGCACTATTATATAATATTTTATACAATAAAGTAAACAAAATTGAGTTGTCTGTGGAGATTACCTTCATAAATAATAACAGTTAAGTTTAAGTCGTAATTAATTCAACACAGAGATAAAGAACGATCTTGAAAGAAATATCAAGTAAATACAAAGATTTTTTGGTTGGTTCGTTCATATAATATATGTAACTAATTTAAAAACTGTACAGGAGTTAATAATTGCATTATTACAGTTATTTTATAAAGAATATTATGAATCCTTCAAATCAATAATTTAACATTTAAAGCTGTTTCTGAATGAGTAAATTAAATGATTCACTGACATCAGCACATTTAACAGAGTATATTACATAGGTAAAAAGAACATAAAGTTACAAAAATATATACGTGTAATAAATAATTAGCTTTATGTATATTTTATAAATATCAAATACAATGGTCGTATTTTTTTATTTAAAACAATCGAAAAATCTTTGACGATAATGTCGTAAAAAAATCGTATTAGAAGTCATTATAGTTGTCAATCAATTGTGCATATTAAATCAATAATCATGTATTTGAAATGGGCGAAGCCGTGGGCGAGCCGCTAGTATTTTATAAATTAATTACACTACAAACAAACATACAATAAAATTATACTTTTCGCTGTATATGTATAATATGACGGTTAATATACTAAGAAATACAAACTATTAGTTATTATAAATGACATAGCTTTATTAATAAAATAATCTTATTTGCAACAGATCTCTATAATGTCAAGTTACTATTAAGTTGTATGATGTCATACAGTTCTTAGTATCAAGGTGAGTTAGTTTCTAACATAAATTGCTACAACAGTATGTATAATACAATTATTTTAATATGTTTCAATTCCTTTTTTTAGGCTTCATAAGACTTCTTCTTCGTGCGGGATACGGCATCCCACGGCGGGGAAGGCAGAGGGAATCTGGGAACCTAGCGTTAAGACACTCTGTTTCCAACCTAGCGTTAAGACACTCTGTTTCCATTTTAGTTGTTTGTTCTGTATTTTTACCTGAGCCACTTGAATTGTACGAACCGTAGTTTTATAGATTACATATTTAAAGAAACCGACTTTGTTTTTGTCTATTCATTATGTATACATAAAGGTCCAAAACAGTCAAAACTATTGAATTACTTGTTTTGTAAGAAAAAGAGAGACAGAGAGAGAGATAAATAAAATAAGAGAAAGAGAGATAGAGAAAGAAAAGTATTTCGCGTAAGATGAAAATATAGCCTCCATACATCTGTAGAACGCAAAAAAAACTAATATGTCACTCAGCATTCTACTCCTATTCGTCCTCCCATTGATTTATAGATATGAATGTGAACCTACAACTACCGTATTACCGTCAGAGACATTCCATTATTCCAAAATTAAAAAGTGACAGTAAAAGAATGTATTTATTGTATGCAATTAAATCTCCATTCAACAATATGTCGAGCCTTTAAATTTATAAGGAAATAATTATAAAAAAAAACGAGGCTAAGTAACTTCAAAACTGGTTTGAATGAAAAGAAATTATTCTCAACACCTGACTCCATCGTGTCGTAATCAGGAAGCTGTTTTGGTTATGGTAGTGGGTTGTGGGTTCAATGCTCATTTTGGGGAATGTGTATATTATTAATTGGTTTGTTTTCTTGGGCTTTTTCATGTCTTTTAAAAAGGACTTTAAGTCCAGAACGGGATATCTCAACACTGTTTCTATTCTAATGAAACAAATTGCAAAAGCAACTAATAATGACTGACTGCAAACGCAACTGAATGCCACTGTCGCAGGTTCGATTCTCGCTCGTGACAATAAAATATTTATAATAAGCGTGACATTAAGATTCGCTGCTCAACACGTATTATCTTGTAAGTTGGAGGAAAAGCAGCGAACTTAAGTGCCTTAATACAAAATTTCCTTTACATAATATGCTACAAGCAAGTTAATATTTCACTCAATGTAAATATCAAACCTACTACCATCACATACAATCTAATCACAAAACCAACACACCCAAATACACAACGTCTTCCCATTAAAGGCCACGACAACACAAACAAAGGCCATTCAAAATAATACTCGAATCGTGTTAACGGTATACAAAATAAACAGTTTTGTCTTTCTCACGGTGATCACACCCTATCTTAGAATGAGACGCTTAGATTTATTTGCCTTATCGTAGGAGGATGCTGTGTTCTGTATGGACCGTTTACATGGGAGACGATAATTTGGTACATTTCTATTTAGGTGTGGGTTTGAATTCCACTTGAGGAAATAATTATAATTACATTGTGTTCATATATTTGGGTTTTGTCAATCAACAATTGTCTCAAAATTAAGTTTAAAGGGTGAGTAGCTGATAAGAGTAGATCTTTCCTCTGTTCAATCAATCAATGTGGCGCAGGGGCACAAGCGTAAACGCGACGGATGTGGGTTCGATTTCCATTCGGAGGAATTAAATATTTGATATTTTTATTTCTTCGCTCTGGTGTTTGAATTTTGCTTTAGGTTTTCCTACTCAACACGCAACGTGTTCGACAGAAATCGGTGGAAAGTAGGGAATAGAAGTGTCTTAATGGGAACGGAGTGTCTTTATACTAAGGTACTCCATAATTTCAAATATAAAAAAAATATTTCACCTTACTAGTCGTCACCCGCAACAATATTTAGTGAGAACCTAAAGTGTTGAGACACTCCGTTTCTTATGTTAGAACATAACAATAAAAAAGTATATACATACATTTTTTACAATCATCTGAAGCTCAGCAAAATGTTCTATCAACATAGAAAAGTAGGCTTTAGCTTCGTCGATAGATAAAGTATTGAGCTCTTATCCCGTTATCTCAGAACGGTGGATCCGGAAAATCTTTTAGTTTGCTAAATTTGATATCTTTTACACAGTGTTCTTCTAAAACTTACTGTATGTTTGTATTTTTTCTATATGTAACTTCAATGTATTATCAACAAAACCAAAAAATCGACTGTAAAAACGTTAAATTTACATAAAAATATAAATTTTGAATTAATATATATACAGCACACTTTTGCAATCAAGACCAATATAACAACATATCATTTTTCAAAACCAGTTTACTGGTTTAATAGTTACAAAGGAACAAAGGAACGCACATACATACTCACGCGCTAAAATATAATCTTTTTGGGCTTCGCCGCAGTCAGGTAAAAAATAGTATACGCTGTATCCCGCATATAGCAGGGTAAACAGAGCGAACATAGTGTCTGAGCACTCCATTGTACCCTTTTTGTCAAATTTTCGTAGCCGTTTTTTTAAATAAAATCCGACCAGTAGTTCCAAAGATCTTAGCATTTAAACAAAGATACAAACTTTTCTCCTTTATTATATTATTATTAAGTAATTATTATATAAGTACAGTATAGTAACTTTAAGGTCCAAAACTTGGATAGAGTCGAAAGAACCATAGATTTTGAAAGCTTAAGTTTATAATTTTGAGGCCAGTCGTGGCGCAGCGGCACAAAGTGTGACTGTAAATCGACTGATTTTAGCTTCGATCCTCACTCGAGGAGATGAAATATTTACTTACATTTGTATTTCCATTTCTTCGCTCGGGAGTCCAGACAAAGTGCGGCGTTGAGTGCTGCCACTCAACACGCAATGCCTCCAGAATTCGGCAGAAAGTATAGAACGGAGTGTCTTAACACTAGGCTCCCTCTGCCTACCCTGCTGTGTGCGGGATACAGCGTGAAGCTGATTTAAGATTATAATTTTCTTTCATTACTATCGAGTACATGGTCAAAAAGCCGTTCAATGCTATAATTGCTATCACAATTAGAATAAAACCTAATAAGCTTTATATAACACATTTGTTCTTGACATTTCGCTTGGTACGTTTAAATAGATACACTCGTCATAGAATATTTATTAGAACGTAAACAAGTGTTTTTTTTAAATATTTTATATTTACTAGACTTTTCCCGTATTTTTTTTTTGCTTGCTTTTTGTGGCGTAATATGGATATGTGAAGTGGAGTGTCTTAACACTAGGTACCAACGTTGCCTCAGCCCACCCTGCTGAGCAGGATATAGCGTGAGGCAAAAAAAATTAAAATCTAAGTTTTTCCCGTTTCCGTAGTAATTTCCAGAAATCCTGCTCGGCTATTGTCCTATTGTCCTAAACTGCCGGCATGCCAAATTTCAAGTCACTCAGTAACGGGGGAGTTTTATACATACATTTAAGTTTAATACAACACATATCTTATGTTTATTAAAGATTAAAATTCCGCAAATGTTTGTATTATAAAAAAAATAGCTTTCCGCATACCTAATAGATTAGAGTGACACCGAGTAGGAATCAAACCTACAACCGTCGTGTTTACAGTCCAACGCTCAAACACTGCGCCACAACCTCATTTTATACTATAATGTTTATATTATACCTTATCAGTTAAGCAAGGCGTTGAATTCTGCCACTCAACACGCAAAGCCTCCAGAATTGGGCAGAAAGTAGGGAAACGGAGTGTTTTAACACTAGGTTCCCTCTGCCTACCCTGCAGTGTGCGGGATACAGCATGAAGCTGACACATACGTACATCACTTAAACTATTTAAGAACGTACGCATTCAGCTTAATATTCTATCTAATTTCACACTTCATTGAAAAATTGATTGGCAGGTGCAAAAAAATGAATGGAGTTAAAAATTACAACTTAAAACATTTTGATCAAGTTTTTCTATAGATAGGAAGGTTATGTATGTACCTTTGTTACGTGTAACATAGGAAGATTCGTATGATATTTTTTCTTCTCCATTTTTTTATTCGATCGTGATGAATTTTAAAATTGGATTGGAACTCCCACTTAAAATGTCTTCTATTGATAATTTATTGTGTTAGCCATTTTTTACACTACTTTATATTTAAAAAAATAGCTCGCTTTAAACTATTTTTAATAGAAAAGAAACTAAAAAAAAATATTTTTTTAAATAGTTTTAGTCTAGTGGCAAAATGAAAAATTCAAGAAAAGTTTATTTCGTCTTAATGTGCTGTAGCACATTAAGACGAAATAAACTATATTTTTTTATCTTCTTCGTGTATCCCGCACATAGCCGGGTAGGCTCAAAACACTTGAAGTCTTGGAAACAGATTTCCATTAAGACAGTTCCGTTCCCCAATCTTCGCCGAATTCATGAGACATTGCGAGTGGCGAAATTCAACACCGCGCTGTGCCTGGTTACGAAAGCAAAAAAAATAAATATATAAAAAATATTTCATTCTATCGAGTGGGAATCGAACCCACAATTATATATAGATTCGAATAAAAGGTGTAGATGTTTTATAATGTAAATATATTTAATATTAAAAGATTTTTTTTAAATCACGTCTATATCTGTAAATCGAATCTATGTTCGTATAAATGCCTTTACTAAGAATCGTATGTGACATCAGCAACAAGGAATCTTAGAGGAGGTGCGAGCGAAATGGCTATTTTTGTACGTAAATAAATGCTTTAGACGTTTGTTTTCTGTGAAATTAGTTTTGTTGTTACTTGTCACTTTCTTAAAAGATGTATAGGTTAGCTTTTAGTATGAGTAGTGACTTAACTCTCTGTTTTATTTCTTGTTAATCAATGAGACCACTGTGGCGGAGTGCAACAAGGGGAATAATTTATTCACATTTCTCTGCATGACAGCTCTGTCAAAGCGCTGTGCTTAGTTCCGCCAATAAACACATAATATCTCTTATTCTATATAATAACAACATTAACGATTAAACTTTGTTATTTTGATTTTTAAAAAACCACATCAGGTTCATCCTATAAAAATATTGTCTTAAATGTTCTTTTTAGCCCAGTCTTGGCCCAGGGGCACAAAGTGTGACTGTAAAACCGACTGGTTGTGGGTTCGATCCCCACTCGAGGAGATGAAATATTTACTTAAATGTATATTTCCATTTCTTCGTTCTGGTGTCGTGGCTAAGCGCGGCGTTGAGTTCTGCCACTCACATAATGCCTCCAGAATTTGGCAGGAAGTGGGGAACGGGATGTCTTAACACTAGGTTCCCTCTGTCAACCCTGCTGTGTGCGGGATACAGCGTGAAGCTGATTTATATTCTTTTTATCAGCTTCACGCTGTATACTGCATATTGCAGGTTAGGTAGAGGGAACCCAGTATTATAAGACACTCTCAAATAAATCATTTAAATGCATATATTGATATCACATTTCATACTTGAGCGCAGTTCAACTATGAAAAGGCTCTTTGTGCGTCTGTTTGTAATTACACATGAGATGAGGCATTGAAAGTAGAAACACTTGGTTAAGAGAAATACAAAAATATAAAGCATATAATATATGGAATTAATTTATGAAATGAAAAAGCATGTGAATTAATACTTAATAATATTTTTTATTCACACTCCGTTACTATTCAAACACTCCCGTTTCGGTTTCACTTTCCGCCGCATACTGGAAGCATTGCGTGTTGAGTGGCGGAACTGAACGCCGCGCTTTACCTCGTTACCAGAGCGAAGAAATAAAAATATTAAATATTTAATTTCCTTGATTGAATATCGAACCCACAACCTGTAACGTTTACACTTGTGCCACTGCGTCATGACTGGCCTTAACTTAATAATATTAATTACAAGATAAATAATAAATAAATTCATACATATGATACTCTTCCGTTGCTAATTGACTGGCAGGTAACTTACAGACGAAACTACTTCGCGGATTCAATGATTATTTATTAACATTTTCGTATTTTCGCTTTGGTACCTAGGCGCGAGCTTTTGGTACGAGCGCGGCGTTAAGTTCCGTCAGTCAATACGCAATGCCTTCAATATTCGGTCACAAGCGGAGTGTATTAACACTAGGCTCCCTCTGTCTAACTTGCTATGGAGTACTACTAAAAAAATATGTTAACATTCCACGTCGCGATTGAAATATAAGTTTAATTATAATTAAATTTTATCCCGTATTTAAGTTTTATAAAAATATAAACACGCAGAAGCTCAGGACACGACTTGTATAAATAAAAATCCTCTTTGAAACAGTCATGTAATTACATTTGGGTTTAAAAATTCATCGATGTAGTCCACCCAGAGCTTTGGGACTTAAAATACAGTGTATTTATACGATAAAATATTCGTTTATTTAGTTGGACATATCTACATATAAATATATATCTGTTTTTATGAAAATTATTAATTCTTCATACAAATGGGGTCGTGGCGCAGGGGTACAAAGTGCTGCTGTAATACCGACTGATTGTGGATTCGATCCCCATTCGAAGAAATGAAATATTTGTTTACATTTATATTTTCATTTCTTCGCTTTGGTGTGAAGACAAAGCGTAGCGTTGAAGTCTGTCATTCAACACGCAATGCCAGAACTCGGGCGGAAAGTGGGGAACGGAGTATCTTAACATTAGGTTCCCTCTGCCTACCTTGTTGTTTGCGTGATACAGCGTGAAGCTAAAAATAAATTGAGACTTGAACCAGTTAAACATTACTAAACTTAATATTTGAGCATGATCTACTTAGGCTTTTAAGTATATTATAATGTTCGTCTGTAAATTTCTCGGAAACTATAAGTCATGAAGATTATATCATATTTTTTTATTTTGACGAGGTATATATAATATCAACTTATGAAACAGTCAAAATTTGATCAAAATCGTTTCAGTAAATTCTGAGATATGTATGAAGTATCTAAGCATCCCTAGAGAGGACAATTAGTATTAATTATATTTAATGTTTTGCTTTTTTATAGCTCTGATACCGAGGCAAATCTCAACACGTTAAGCTTCAAAAATTCCGTTGAGATTGGAGAGTGTTTTAATACTAGGTTCCCAGGTTCCCTCTGTCTACCCCTCTATGTACGGGATTAAGTAATTAGCATCCATTTCAAGTTGATTTTATTTTTCTATTTTTATTAAATTCACAGTTTATCTCTATCTGATGTCAGAAATATTATGAAATTCATCGTATTATGTTATGGTAATTGCATTTAATAATTGAGTGTAGTAGTTCTGTATAATTAATGTTATTACCGTTCTGTTGGGATATACATACATACATACATACACGAAGAGGAATATTTAACAAGTGTTTCTACGTTTTGAACAGATAAATAATATAATACTTTAAAATAAATGAAAAGTGGAAAAAAGTGAGTACTGTTACTAGCTTCTTTTGGCACTTCGTACTTAACTATTGGACTTTTTGAAAATAAGAGCAAATTTAGTCGTTAAAAGGAATACTTTAGGTAGTGAAGACGAAAAATTTAAACGACATTTATTGGTTCCAATTAAAATTATGACGTTAAAATATTGATTAGGCCGTCGTAGCATCGGACTGTAATAAAATGTTATCATTTTCTCACTCTATTAAGAAAGAGACAAAACGCGGCGTTGAGTTCCGTTACCCAAAACGCAATATCTCGAAATTTACGCGTGTATATCGGAGAGTCGTAACACAATGTTCCACTTGTACAATCTTCTATATGAGGGATACAGCGGGAAGCTAAAAAAAAGTATTGATTATATGAAACAGTGCCTAAGCTTTTGTCCCTAACGAACTTCGCCAGACGATGTTAAAGATAACTCGAAATGGGAATTCGCAAAATTCATAAGAGCCAGGTCTCGCCATTTCGTTGTGATTTATACACAAAATATTACCTTGACACTTAGTGGTGTGACTGTTATTTGTATCGATATCGATTTTTCTTTATTATTTTTATCTATTGGCCGCTTGGTCTTGTTTAGAAACCTTTTATAAAATAAAATATATTTAAGAAAATATATTTTTAGGGGATATTTTTTTAACTTTATGCAATTTCACACGAAGTAGGGCGGAAGAAACGTAAGAAAATAAATATTCTTAACTTTTTTATCATTTTAGAAATACTTATTGAGTTTTGGTAGCCTTTTATTTTCCAAATCTGAATAAAAAGTATATTGAAGCACTCATCAAAAAAAAAAAAACATGACTGCTGCGTCTATAAGGCTTGATGTTTTCCGACTGTGTTATATATCGAAATAAAAACATTAATCGACGAATATTAATATTCGAAGCCAGTCGTGGCGCAGGGGCGTGTAGCTATAAAGGGAATAAAATATTTAATATTTTAATTTCTTCGCTCTGATAACATGATGACTGACAGTGGGGAACGGAGTGTCTTAACACTAGGTTCCCTCTGATTGCTGTGCTGTGTGCGGGATACATGTACATATGTGAAACTGAAAACAAAAGGTAACATGATGAACGGAGTAACAGGAGTTTTCCATTTTCCCTCTGTCCGGCAAAAAAATAAGAGATTCATATTTAATTCCTGTAATAAATTTACATCCCTATAGTCTTTTTATCTTGGACAGGTGGAAGCGTTAGGTTTGTTTGGTCGCGGACAGATTATCGCGCTGCCTCTTTCGGCATTCGTTAGTTTTATGGAAAAAAAATTACAAGGCTCTGTTGTTATAGAAACTTGAGTTTACTTTATGAGGTAAATTTTATTCGAATACTGCCTTTTTACTGCGGTTTCCTGGATTTTTACTGCTTTCATGTTCACTATATATATTCTAAGTAGCTCTGTCTTTAGGTACAGTGGGTTATGTGGACGGCCTACATCTACCAGTCCACGCTCAAATCCCATTCGGGCGGCACATCCGTCTAAAGCACTGGTTCCCAACCAGTGGTCTGCAGAAGCCTAAAAATGGTCCGCGAACGATTTAAATTTTATGACTGGGGATGGTGAGGCGAAGTTTTTGTTTTATTATCACAGTAAATTTTTAGTTTAGTACTTGGCGCTCCGTTCTCTCTGACTACCCCGCTAGGGATAAAGCGTGAAGTGATAGTGGTCCTTGATCAAGGAAAGATTGGGAACCCCTGGTTTAAAGGTTTCTCTACGATGTAAAAAAAGACAAAAGTTCAATCTGTAATAGTTATATTTTTCAACTTCTATAATACTTTGCCGACAACACCATGTTAACTCAGCCCCCATATTGAAAAAGCAATAAACCCTAGACGTCTTAACTCAAAGCAAACATTTATAGTATTATATTTCGATCTTATTACATACAAAATGAAATCCTATACGTCGCCTTGTGGAGAAACAAAATTAAAAATATTACTTCCCGTGGCTTTATTATATGAAAACTAACTTTATAGCGATATAAATAGAGTCGAATTTTCTATGGTCATTAGTGGGAATACAGTTAAGGTTTTGATCAAGTTAGGTTGTAAATACACGATGGTGTTTTTAATCTTGTTTTTTTTTTTTATTTAAATAGACTAGGGATAAGTGATTTCGTTCTCATTTCCGTCAGTTTTACAAATTTATTTTTCCACATAGTATAAATAATAATGATATAGTAAAAACTCCTTTGTAAATGCTTCCACTCTTATTATTTGTAGATGTTAAATTTGCAATCCAGTCTTGTGTTTTCTATTAAAAAATTCGGTATTCACTGTAGTAGTCGGTATTCTTTCCTTTTTCTGGAAGAATTTCTTAATACCCGTAGTCATGGCTCCTCAACTAGTGGTGGGGGCACAATTATGTTTTATTGGTATATTATAGTATAGCCTAAATCTGCCAAACCGCCAGTCCCACGTAACCCGCCCAAATCCTCTTTCAAAATTTAAAACGCACGTAAAAGATAAAAAAATCACAAACACAAAATCAAAAAACAGTACAAAATTACGTACGATACATTTTAGTTAATATTTTTGATAGTGCGACATCACCCTTACTCATAGAAAGCAATGATTTACTTAGCCATATCAATTTTTTACTATTATACAAAACTTGTTTCATGTTTTTTTTAAACCAATATTATGTCACGTCACTTCTTTTGTGTTGTCAAATTTTTTTTTTTCTTTATTATATCGGTAAAAGTGCAGCTTTGGAGGGCTTTATAACTTTTTTTTGTAGTAAATAAATATTTTCTATAGTTCATATTATTATAGCTTTCTATAGAATATACGTTTTTTATTATACAAAGCTAAGTAAATATATAAAAATATTTAGTTTCTTTAACTCAGCTTTCTCCAACTGAGATATATATTAGAAAATGGTTCGAATTTTTTTTAAGTTCAGATTGTCGTGGCATAGAGAGATAACTAAACAAAAATAAACGACATAAAATGCGGCGTTGAGTTCCGCCACTCAATACAAAGAAAGAAGAAAGTTTCCTTATGGGCATTGGAGTGTCTTTATACGGATTCCCAGGTTCTCTCTGCTTAGTCTGCTATGTGCGAGATTCAGAATAAAGAAAAAAAAATAATGCATTATTATGAAAACTATGAAGTTTTTGAATTCCTTCTTTATAAAAATGTTTATACTACTTTGTACTCGGAAAAAGTGACATATCAATAGAAACCCTGTCGTTACTTAAGTAAATAAGCTAACCATAGCTTCACCTGAGTAGCATACCTGAGTGAGAATAGGGAACCTAGCGTCAAGATACTGCGTTCACCGCCTAATTTTCGAGACATTGCGTGTTGAGTGGCGGAATTCAACGCCGCGTCTCAAAAATGTTGAAGAAAATTACGTTAAGAAAAAAGAAATCTTCGTAAAACTTGTTTCTGCGAAAAAAAATGAAACAGACTGACAATGTACACGAGAACAATTTTCAAGATAAGAAACGCTACATATAATATTCTGTTCAGGAAAATGTAACATTTTGTACTTTTATGAAGAAGCTCTTTTGGATGTACTCGTTTAACATTTCAAGTGAAAATTTGTCGACGTTATTTAGATTTTTCTTTAGTATACTTGTTACCAGTGCAGTGGCACAAAAGTGTGACTGTAAAACCGACTGGTTGTGGGTTCGATCCCACTCGAGGAGATGAAATATTTACTTAAATTTATATTTTCATTTCTTCGCTCTGGTGTCGAGGAAAAGCGCCGCGTTGAGTTTCGTCACTCAAAACGCAATGCCTCCAGAAATTGGCGGAAAGTGGGGAACGGAGTGTCTTAACACTACGTTCCCTCTGCCTAACCTGCTGTGTGCGGGATATAGCGTTAAGCTAATGACGCCCGATCTCTAATAATGTATAATATCAATATTGAAAGTCGTGGCGCAGGGGCGCAAAGTGTGGCTGTAAACGCGTTAGATTGTGAGTTCCATTCGCGCGCGAGGAAATGAAATATCACTCAACAAACAGACAATGCCTCTAGTATTCGCCGGAATACGGAGTGTCTTAACACTGGGTTCCTAATGCCTACTCTGCCGTGTACGGGATACAGCGTGAAGCAAATTAAACAAATATATATTATAAAGCAGTTATCCTCCGACGACGCCTCTATCACATCTATTAATTTTAGATTTGGGTTAAGTAACGCTCACTTCAGTCGGTAGTTGATGGATGTGCGGATAAACTTGAAATATCTAAATTTCTTTTGATTTATTTTTTATTTTTTTACGTACTTGAGATCGTAGTGGCATAGTGGATAGCGTCTGATAATGTGGACTACTATGGTTCGAACCCACTGGGGAAAGATCATATTTGTCACTAAAAACTATTAATCGTCACTAATAATTAAGTGTGTCTTTGGATATAAATGATTTAAAAAAACATGCACTGAGTTTCTGGCGCCGGTTCTTAAATTATTTTTTACTTTAAAAAAAATCAAACACGTACTTTCAATAAAATTATTAGATTTTGACTCTATATCGCTTTGACTCTAAATAATATTCATAGTAAATCGACAGCAACACCTATCTGTAAATCCGTCCTCCGTCACACCAGACAAATCTCCGTCTCCCCTCCTAAGCAAGAACAAGTTCAAAACTGAAAAAAAATATGATTTAACTTGAAAAATATATATTTTTTCAAGGTTTTCCACATTGAATTGCAAAACCGTAGTGGGCAGGTGACCTGTCAATCACACGACCGCTAGTCTCCACCTGTCTTACATCTGTCAGATGCAGATTGTTATCACAATTGATGAAATTGATATCTCAGGAGATTGTTCTGGAAAATACTTTGGTTGTATGCAGTTTTTGTAAAAAAATATTTAATGAAATTTGACATTTGTGGATTTGATATCCACTCGGGAGAATTAAATATTTTATATCTTAATTTCAACTTCAACATGCAATGCCTTGAAAATTTGACAGAAAATGGAGAACGGAGTGTTTTAACACTGAGTGCCTTCTACCTACCCTACTATATGCGGGATACATCGTGAAGCTGAAAAAAAAAACACTTTAAACCTGCAATCAAGTATCATTTCACATACAAGTATATAAGTATATTTCTCAAGTGCTACATTTCCACATCTAGGTTACAATAGTAATTAGTATTTTAGCTTTGAGCATCTCCGCACTTTCTTAATACTGGCAAAAGTGGTAGTACTTCACAAGGAATTGGAGCATAAAAATCCCAGCAATTTTGAACATTTGTTGTGAATAAGAATGTTCATCAACAATAGTGTAATAGAGGCCAGTCGTGGCGCAGCGGCACGAGGTGTGACTGTAAAACCGACTGGTTGTGGGTTCGATCCCCACTCGAGGAGATGAAATATTTACTTAAATTTATATTTATACTTTCATTTCTTCGCTCTGGTGTCGAGGTTAAGCGCGGCGTTGAGTTCTGCCACTCATCACGCAATGCCTCCAGAATTCGGCAGAAAGTGGGGAACGGAGTGTTTTAACACTAGGTTCCCTCTGCCTACCCTGCTGTGTGCGGAATACAGCGTGAAGCTGATTTATTTTAGTGTAATAGAGTACAATAGTAATTTAATATCATCGTAGCGTGGTTGATTTTAAATTAAAAATGGTAGTTCTATGTTCGAATCTTAATCGGGGATTTTTTTGCTATGGTTAGATATACAATACGATTGTATCTCTGAAGTAGGCGAGAGTCAAGACTTGAATATATGAGATAGAGATGTTAAAAAGATATATAAAATGAATATACCAATGTGTCACAGTGGAAAGTTTTTTAATTGATAAAACGAATATAAATCTCAATAATGAGAATTTAAGTTAATTTGATGCAAAGTGCTACTGTTGTAAATATAGCAGAGAAACCACCGGCCACGGCTGGTCGTGGCGTAGAGACATCGCGTAACTGTAAATACGACAGGTTTTGAGTTCGATTCCTATCTAAGAAATTAAATATTTAATAATTGCATTTCATCATTTCGGCGTTGAATTCGCAACTCAACTTACAATGCCTTTAAATTTCGGTGGCAAATGGGGAAAGTAAGTGTCTTAATGCGAATGGAGTGTCTAAACACTAGGTTCTTTCGGCCTACGAAAGAATATAAAGCTAAAAAATATCTTAATATATCTTAGCATCACGCTGTATCCATAGCGGGAAAGTCAGAGAGAAGGGAGCGCCAAACGCTACGGTCTCTACATACCTCTTCCGCCTCGTCCACTGTCATCAACCTCTTCATACATGCTTCAGTATGTTTGAAACTCTATTTTCGAAGGTCAATCTAGGTCTCCTCCTACCTCTCTTACCGGAAAACGGAGCTACATATCTTAATGTAATGAAAATTTAAATAAATGAGATGCAAACTACTATGGTTGTATGTTTATATTATCAGCGAAACCGAGGTAAGATAAGAATATTAACAAAATATATGTAACCTCTTTAGAGATTGGTTCGTTACAAAGCTTTGTACTGGAAAGGCTTTCTACATTATTATTATTTACATAAAGGCTTTTAATACATAATATATTCTTAGAAATGATTGACAAAATATTGGTATTTTTCTTTTCTATTTATAAAGAAAAATATCTTCGATCTCTACTTTGAGCCCAATTTTAAAGACTGCGCGTTCAGCGACAAACTCAACGCTGCGTTATGTCTTGTTACCAGAGCGAGGATATGAAAATAATCCATTACCCCAAAAGGGAATCGAACCTACAACCGTCGCGTTTACAGTCAGATGAGAGACACGTTGGCCTCAAAAACGAGCTCATTTAGTACTAGTAACTGTACATGATGTTAAGAAATTATATATATTAGAATATTTTAATATATTGACGTGTAACTGCGCTCTACAGGGGTTTAATTAAAATGTTACGTGATAAGAGATAACAAAGCACTTTTAATTAGTTGCATAGTTTCATATATGTAATAATATCTCGGAAACTAAGGCAGAAATTAAATGATAGATTGCCTTAACTGTTTCTCTTTGACTCTCTGCTTTACGTGAGATACATGCGTGAAGCTAAAAATACTTAGCAGTTCCAATTGCTTGCTTAATTTTAATTAGTTATAAGAACAGGAGGGGCACAAGTTGTGACTTCGATTCCTGCTCAAGGAAATGAAATATTTTAAAATGTCCTTTTCTTTGCGCTGGCGTAGAGGCAAAGCGAGGCGCTGAGTTCCGCCTTTCAACACGCAATGTCTGCAGAATTTGGCGGAAAGTGGAGCGGAATATCTTAACACTAGAGCCTAATACCTACCCTGCTACATGCGAGGTACAGTGGGAAGCTGAAAAAAAACGAATTTGTTAAAAAATCAAGACTCGATTACAAATAAACCTAAATATTAAAATGTTATCCTTTCATCAAAAATATTTCGAACTCTTAGGTACCTTTTGAAGTAAGTTATGTGACCACCATCACATAGTTGAGTGGTCGGTATCGCGTATCAAAGGAGATCTGGTGTAGGAGATGAAAGCATACTTCTATACGCGAATGAAATTCATAAAATTTTATAGGTATAAGTTTAAAATTAAGTATTTTATAGTTTACTAGATATTGCCCGTGGTTTCTAACGTGATCAAATGTTAATAACTAAGAATTGTTTACTCTGACGGACATACATATTATATAGTATACCACATAGTGGGCTACATTATCGTATACATTATTATCGTGTGTAATATAGTTTATATATAGCCTTCCTTGAAAAATAAACTATCTTAAATATATGTTTTTAATTCGAAGTAGTATGTTAGTTCCTAAGATAAAAGCGTTCAACCAAACAAAATTTCAGTTTTAGAAATATTAGAAAGCATAGGGTACCTATATGAAAGACAAATTAAAAGGAAATTTGTTGAATTTTTAGTAAAAATGTATTATTATTAAACCTTGCAAATATTTAGTTGTTAGTCTGTACATTAAGTAATTTAATTTAAAATTTATTTAGTCTTTTGAGTTTAACGTTTCATCAAGTAGAGAACCACATAGGTACATAGTGTTAGGGCACTCCAACCTCCACTTTACGGCTGAATTCGAGGCATTGTGTATAATCAAAGAACTAAAAAGACATTACTTACTAATATTAATAAGAAAATATCGATTATAAAACGAAAACCGATGGATGTGGGGTCGATCACTACTTGATTATAATTGAAATATTCTTATTAATACACAATATTTCAAAATTGAGAGGAAAATGGAGGACGGAGTGTACAACATTTGATTTCAAGGGATGGGAGAAACTAAAAAAAATGCCTTTTCAAAATTCGAACCTAAAGTAATTTCAATAGTAAAACGAATCCCAGCTGCACCAATATGGTTTCTATCCAAAAATAGATGTTAAAAAGCGAAGCATCGCTATATAAAGTAAACAGTGGGCTCGAACGGTTGCTTTAATGAACCGTCAACGACTACACTTAGATTTAATGGTTTAAAAGTGAATACTTCAAATTCAATCGCCTTGTTCCTGGGTTTCTTCTGTTTATTTATATATATGTTTCCTGGCACGATTATTGTTTGTGTTTGTCTACGTTTAGCAGGATAGGCAGAGGGAACCTTGTGTTCAGATTATGTTCCCAACGTACTGCCTAATTATCGAGATATTGAGTGTTAAGTTGCGGAACTCTTCTATTAAGTATTTTTAACATTTTTACAGTGTTATTCCATACTTAGGAAAGAAAAATACTTATTTAGAAAACGTATAAAAATTTGAACGTAGCGGGACTCGAACCCGTGCCTCCTGGAAACCGACCTAACTACTAATGACTGAGTCATACGTTCTTATCAAGTTTTTATACGCTTGTTACATCTTATTTATCTCTTACTC
Source organism: Heliconius erato x Heliconius himera (assembly GCA_013421005.1). NCBI lineage: Eukaryota > Metazoa > Arthropoda > Insecta > Lepidoptera > Nymphalidae > Heliconius > Heliconius erato x Heliconius himera. Next base: position 87,342 of record JAATLQ010033327.1, on the reverse strand, counting down.
TTTTGTAAACATTTCGACGTAACTTAATTAGAACGTAGGGCTTAGTGGTCAGAGCGCCTGGTCGGTTTTCAGGAGGCGCCGGTTCGAGTCCCGCTATGTTCAATTTTTTTATAAATTTTCTAAATAAGTATACTTCTACTACAGCCAAGACAATATTTGGAATTTGTGGAACTCAACTTTTCGCTTTGTCTTATTACCTGAGCGAGGAAATAAAAATAATTGTAATCATTGCCACGAGTGGGGATCGAACCTACTACCGCGATTACACTCAGACACTGTACCGCTCGAGTACGGTGTAATAGTAACATTAGAAGCATCAACGACTACACTTAAACTAATGGTTTCAAGATAGATTTGTTTAAATAACCTGTTAGCGTTTACTTTAAAAAATATTTCCAGTTTAATATAAACCTAAATATGATGAGACTAACGAACGAGACGTTTGTTTAAATTTTTACCTTATATCTTACAGGATTAGACGTATTTACCGACTTCTAAAAATAAGTATAGTAGTTAAAAGTATTGTTTATAACACTCAATTATCTCATTTTTTATTTTTACAGTGTAATGTGGTGGTGTGAAGAATAGGATTTATCTATTTCATTTAAAACCTGCTTACTTCGTGAGGCCAGTCGTGGCGCAGGTTGTGGGTTCGATCCCCATTCGAGGAGTTGAAATGCCTCCAAAACTTGGCGGAAAGTGGGGAACGGAGTGGCTTAATAGTAGGTTCCCTCTGCCTACCCTGCTGAGTGCGGGATACAGCGTGAGACTGATTTTTTTTGCTAATTTCGTTCCTTTTGGAGGAACGGAGTAGACTAACTTTCTAGAAATTTTCAAAGTAAGGAAAAGGCAAATGTCCAAGTAATTTGTCGTACCTTGTAGCACTTTCTTAAGTTGATTTGAAACCACAAACACCGTGCTGAGATCAGCACACTACCTTTTAATGTTGCTGATATTTAGAACCTACCTAGCAAAGCGCACCTAGCTTAGGTTCTTAGGTTACCTTTGCCTACTCTACTATGTGGGGAATACAGCTTGAAGCTCCAAAAAACTCTATCTAATACGTAATGATATGTACTACTATGTAAATGCTTGATTTCTAACTTCTCCATTTCCTCTTTATTTTTAGAAACCATAATGTAAAATCAAATGTAATCGTACTCGGACCCGCCTCTTATGGAAGTCGTCCAAACGCTTTAACCACCATACGACGTCGACGGGTTCAAGTCCCGTTCGCTAGGTTACAATTTTTATACTTAAAAATATATTTTTCTATGCTTATTCGTAAACGTATTACCCTATTAAATCATTTTTTGTAGAATAATAATTTATTTTTCTAGAATTGTGATTTATTTCAAACACTTATTCAGCTAATATGGAACCTGACTTTGTAATGCTAATATCTCCATACACAATATAGAGCATTCTGTTATTGTCTCAACGGTTCGAGGCTATGTCATGTAAATGCGACCTACATAGAGACCTAAGTTATTTGTTAAAAGTGAAATGCTTCAAAAAGAATTTATTAAAGCAAGAAAATAAAATAATAGTGAAATAAAATATTTTTTTATTATAAATTATAATATGTTTAGAACGTAGCGTTTGGTGCTCCGTTCTCTTTGATTACCCCGCTAGGGATAAAACGTGACGATAGTAGTAGTAATGTTGTAGCAGCCTCACGCTGTATCCCGCGTGTGGCGGGTTCAACTGAGGGAAACTAGAGTTAAGGCAGTTTTCGCCAAATTTTCAAGGCATTTTATGTTTAGTGTGGGGATTCGATTCCGCCCTTTGTATATTTTTTATAGATAGGAAATGAAAATAAATCATCTCTTGAACCTCATACCGTATTAGAAGAATATGATAACCAATTCTCTCTGCTTTACAAAAGGCATGAAAATAAAAAATGAAACCGTCGTGGCCCGGCGTCGCCGGGTGTGAGTGTAAACGCGATGGGTGTGGGTTCGATTAAAATAAGTAGATAAATTAAATATTTTTTTGCTGTGGCAACGGATACACACAACGTCTCTAGATTTCGGTGGTTAATGGGAAATGGAAGTGATTAAATAGGAGCAGAGTGTCTTAACACTGGTTTCCCTGGTTCCTTCTGCCTACCTAAAAAAACCTATGTGATATCTGTATAATATCCCTAATATCCATGAAATTTGGTTATTTCTTTATTCTATTCTATAATACTATAGGGTAGCTCTATAATGTAATTCTGCTTCATCGACTTCCCTATCGTCCAGCGCAGGCGGCTGACGGTACGCGATAACGGTGATTTTTTCACGTGAATACGTTATTACGTGTATTATAACACGTTATTCTTAGGTAAATAATGTTATTTATTGGATTATATGTCAAAAGTTCTTTATAGTTGAGGTAAACTGATTATATTATTAATATACTTTTAAGGTATGTTAAGGTGGGCAATTTATTTTAAAGTGTAATTCCACACTTTCCTAAGTGGATAGTAACACTTTAAAATTGTAAAAAAATATATTATAACCAACTTTTCGCAAAATTAAGATACGAGTTTGCATTGATTGTCAGTCAAATGGAATGGAATGTTTTGTGAAATTTGACTAGAGAAAGGATTTTATGCTTTATATTGACGCCATAGTCTGACTGTAAAGATGTTGGTAATGAGTTTAATCTAGATTTGGGGAAATAAATTATTTCAAAACGCAAGAAGCAATGCTTCGTAAAATTCAGTGGAAAGTGGGTAACGGAGTGTCTCAACCCTAGGTTCCCTCTGCCTACCCTGCTGTGTGCATACGTAAATATACGCGATTAATCCAATTTAAGAGTTTTATTTAAATAAAAATAATCACGTAAATTAAAAATAATATCATCTACATTTCAATACAAATGATGAAATTTCCAAAACCAAAACCAACCAAACAATCCTATCCCAAAAACATTTAACAATAAGTGACAATCTACGGTTGGTATTCCCCAACACAATGGGGATGCTCAGCGTTGTTCGGAGAAAGTACATTTTTGTTTCGTCTTCGGTCACGGCTTAAAGGCATTTGGGAACAATGGCGGTGACGTTTACCAGCCTCGTGTTTTGTGGTCAGCTAGGAATATTGAAATAAGGCTGTGTGGGCTGTGTAACTTGTGGTATAAGCCTTTTGTTTTAATGCTAGAGATTCGTTCGCGGCTTCGCCCGCTCGAACTATATAATTAAATCAGTTTCATGCTGTATCCCGCACACAGCAGGGTAGGCAGAGGGAACCTAGTGTTAAGACACTCCGTTCCCCACTTTCTGCTGAATTCTGGAGGCATTGCGTGTTGAGTGGCAGAACTCAACGCCGCGCTTGACCTCGACACCAGAGCGAAGAAATGGAAATATAAATTTAAGTAAATATTTCATCTCCTCGAGTGGGGATCGAACCCACAGCCGGTCGGCTTTATAATCACACCTCGTTCAGCTGCGCCACGACCGATCTCAACTATATAATTGTTAATTTGTTAATCGGCGTTGCTTTCGTTATCTAATAATGATATTATTTGAAAAATCCGCACCTATTTTGAAAAGCAAAGTTTCAGTTTAATCAATCAGTTAATTATAGCAATTTTGTCGCAACAACATTCTTTTAAATAGTATATTTATAAGCGGAATAAAAGAAACACTAAATGTTAAAAGAAGCTTTCCAAAATACTATAGTGAAATCTGCACTTAAATCAGTGAGGCTGTTTCTGAAATTAAGGTGAATAAACGCACCGATAGACGGAAAAAAAAATAAAAATCATTGTTTTTAGTTCTATTACGTTCCCAAATGCAATCAATGACATTTTTTCTTATAATATCTTCCATATACAAACACAGAAAACTGATGGGCCGTTACGATTTTATTATAAGTAGGTATAGATTAGATTTTAAACATATTGTGACGTCGATTAAGAACCCCCGAAATAACAAGATTTAAAAAGTAAGCAAATACCTAGAAATAAGCTCATAATCTTCACATAACAGAAGATATTTTCTTAAGTAAAGAAAAACAAAATCAAACTTGGTTTATCCGTTTAATAGCTACGATGCCACAGACAGACATACAGATACACAAATACACAGCACACGTTAAACTTATAACTCCTCTCGTCGGGAATTAATCAACATGCCCTGAAGTGAAATTTGAGTAAGATCACAACTTCTATGTTTATTGAAACTAAATTAATGACGTGATGAATTAAGAATTTTAACACTAGGTTCCACCGAACACTCTCATTACACGGAATAAAGCGTGAAGTCGATTTATTAAAAAACAGAGAATAAAATAATGTTATTTAATTATAGCTTCCAGTCCGTCAGTATTCCTTCACTCAACATACAATAAACCAAATTTGACTTTAACACGAGTTACGGAGTGTCTTTACACTACGTTCCCTCATTCTATCATTTTTGATGCGTGAATGCCAAAAAAAGACTAAAACTAACTCTCAATTTATATATCAGTATTAGTTAATTTAATTATTTAAACAAAAAATAATAATTTCAACTGTCATTCACTTATCCATTCATAAGGAACCTTCCAGCCAGTTACGCTGTTATCGTCTTAGTACCCGTAGATATCGATGCCGATCGAGCGGAAGTTCTATATAGCCAACGTTTGGTGTACACCTCATTGAGTCAAACATTTGGGTTGTTAAATGTCTCCATTTATCTCCTACTTGGATTTATTTGTTATTTTCTTATTTTGTTTCTTTCCATTTGGTGAACGTTATAAAACACCTGTCTTTTGTATTTGGAGGTTCTTTTTTGGCGTTTTCTTTATTTACTGATGTGCAAAATTCAATGTTCTGAAGTTCTGCATGTTAGAAAACGTATAAAAAAATTACTTAACGGGACGGGAACCAGCGAATGTTGGAACCCGTCCAAGCTTTCTGAACACTAAGCCATACGTCTCATCCAACTACGTCGAAATTCTTGTTTGGACGTTTGTTACAATTTATGCTATTACGTTTTCTAAAATATTTTTTTAATCTTAATATGGAATAACAATTTTAAAATATTTGAAAAGACCTTTATGGCTTTTTTTTCATTTAGCTATATATTTTTAACTTTAACTTCAATTTGTATGAGAAGACAAAAGAAGTAAATACTTATAGTTTTTAATATTCCCAAGTATTAAATTTGAACTTGCAACTATCGTTTTTTGCTCTCTTATACTACGACTATTTTCGTTATATCGAAAACTATTTAAATATTTCATAGTAGCTTTTACCCGCAAATGGAATTAACAAAAATTGTGTATAGAATATAGCCTTTCTCGATACATGAATCGAAATATTTGATAGAAATATTTTTACGTACTAGTAGTTTTTGGGATTAGCGTGTTCAAACAAACAAAATATTTACCTTTATTATATTAAAATGTAAATAAATAAATAAACTGGGTAAGTACACAGCTGGGTAGGCAGAGGATATCCAGTGTTAAGACACTCCGTTCCCCACTTTCGAACCCACAACCGGTCGGTTTTACAGTCACACTTCGTGCCGCTGCGCTACGACTGCCCTTATTATATCAAAATGTAAATAAGGGGAACATAAATTAGTTTTAGATCTAATAGTACCAGATACAGACAACTTATCGCAATCCTCAAACTTTATAACCATTTCAAATATTAATTTTGCAAGGCAAAGTTATTCACAAATTTATAGTCTAGGAAGTTCTGACAGTGGGATTTCACTGAAGAATAACGCCCTTTGGAGGTGATTCTCAACAAAGTGTATATTAGGGAAGCTAAATAGACAGTTTAGTTTGGTAGTTAGTTTAACAAAATTTTCAAATTAAATACTTGTCAGAAACTTTAAATAATTTATCCATGTAGACAGTTTTGGAGTAAATTGGTGAAAAAATCGTTAAAGCGATTTGAATTTTTTTTAACTCCACCCCGTATCCCGGATATAGCATTATAGGCGGAGAGAATCTAGTGTTAATATACTCCATTCCCCACTTATCACCCTATTTTCTAGGTATTTGGTATTGAATTTTCTTTTGTTTCTCTTCGTTTTCTTATCAGAGCGGAAAAATAAAAAATATCATTCCCTGAAGTGGGAATTTTGAATGGCAAATCTAACTAGGGTACAATCCTTCACTTTGAGCCAAAGCAGAAACAGTGACATTTAAAACAAAATACATATTTAAATCGTTTTAAATCGTTCACATATTTTTGTTAATAATAATAAACTAAAACAAAACTCTTATTCATCTAGCTATCTATCTATCTATCAATTGTGTATTGACATATCAGTCAACTACCTTTTTATATTTAGATAATATATTTTTTATGTAAAATTTATAGATACAACAATATATTTTCATGCTAGCTCCGGTAACGAGCCAAACGCGGCTTTGAGTTTTACCATTTTTGACTCCTGAATTCGGCGGAATTGCTAAAAGACACTATTTTATGTTTCCATTAACACACTTCCACTCACCACTTTCCAGCGAATTCTGGAGGCGTGCTGAGTGGCGGAACTCTAAAATCAAAATTTATTTATTTTAATAATTAAATTTAATACGAAAAGTTTGAGAATTGCAGAATGTGAACCAGTGTCCTTTTGATTATACGTTCCAACGTTCTAAACAATTAAATTACACGTTTTCAACCCGCAACATCGAAATTCAAAGTAAATTAGAAACTTTACTACCAATTCTAACGTCGCCGAAGCTCCGTCGAGATTCGCTGGTCGGTCGTAATGTGACAAGACAAATGCATTTGCCAAACTTTCATATATATATATATACATACATTCACGCTGTATCCCGCATATAGAAGGGTAGGCGGAGGGAAATTAGTGTTAGGACTTCATTTCTCAAGCACCGTCCTATTTTTGAGAGATTGCGTGTTTGATTGACGGAATTAAACGCTGCGCTACATGCATACTTTTCTTATTTTATTTTATTATAAAGGATCTTCTATTAGATAAAGTAAATAAATCAGCTTCACCCTGCATCCTGTACACAGCAGAGTAGGCAGAGGGAACCTTTATGTTTAGACATTCCGTTCCCCACTTTCTGCGGAATTCTGGAGGCAGTGCGTGTTGAGTGGCAGAACTCAACGCCACGCTTTGCCTCGACACCAGAGCGAAGAAATGGATATATATATTTAAATATATATTTCATCTCCTCGAGTGGGGATCAAACCCACAACCAGACGTTTTACAGTCACATTTTGTGCCCCTACGCCACGACTGGCCTTTATTAATTTCGAATATACGAAAGGGAAGTCTAATAATAAGTGACTGTACTCTCCATTTTCTACCTTCTAAGAGACATTGCTCTAAATACGACGTCGACAAAGTTCCCACGAATTCACAGATCGTGTGTAATGGGACAAGACAAATGCATTTGCAAAACTGCCCAGTACATTAACTTTTCATACATACATAATACGTATATTATAAATACATATTTTAAAACTTTTAGCTTTAAAGTTTGAAATATTTCGTTTCGTCCAGCCATAAAGACTAGTCGTGGCGCAGGGGCACAAAGTGTGACTGTAATTGCGACTGGTTGTGGGTTCGATCCCCACTCGAAGAAATGAAATATTTATTTAAATTTATAGGGTTCCTTTTGCACTCTGCTATGTGTGGCTTATAGCCTGATATTATATATTTCAGCTTCTCGATTTATCCTGCATATAGCACATCGGACAGAGAGAATCTAGTGTTAAGACACTCCGTTTCCTACTTTCATACATTCATATACTGTCTCGACGTAAAATCAAGAAAATGAATAATATGTGGACACATTAAAAGTAAATTAAATATATTTTTCACTGGCTCTGACCACTAAGATATACGTTCTCATAAAGCTAAAAAATGTTTAGTCCCGCTGCGTTAAAATTTTTATACGTTTTCTAAATGTTTATACTACATTTTTTATTAATAAATTTAATTAAAATTTAAAAATCAAATCAACTCAATCTCATACAGATATTACCACACTAACAACGATATAAAACGCTGCCCGCCTATGGAATTTTAAGGAGGCACCGACGTTTTCGATCCTTTCATAGCTTATTTACAAAAAGGACTTTATTTTATATACAAATAAGATTCAATTTTATCCCTCCTGGTGCACTGAGTATCTGCAAATACTCTTGTTTTATCTAAATCGAGTCAGTCACTGCACGAGACTTGAGTCAATGTTTCCTTGTCTAGAAATAGACGGATTTAGTCGATTTGCTTGTGTGGTGCGAAATACAGAGGTGTTTAGATGGTTTTGTCTGGGATTTTGTAGATTTAATATTAAGCTTAGTGGTCAAAGCGCCTGGTCGGTTTCCAGGAGGCGCGGGTTCGAGTCCCGCTACGTTCAAATTTTTATACGTTTTCTAAATAAGTATTTTTCTTTCCTAAGTGTGGAATAACAGTTTAAAAATGTTTAAAAAAGATTTTATATTGTTAGTTGACATTTTTTTCTAACGTGATTGTACTTAATGTCTGTAAAAATGAAATCTGGCGTTGGGTTCCGCCTTTGAACGCGCCATGTCTTGAATTAAGACGTAAAGCGAGAAACGGAGCTTCGCAATCCTAGGTCTCCTCTAGGTCTACTTTTTCTTTGTGAACTGATTTTTTTATTCGGATATCATCCTTATGCTAGACAGAAGCTTAAATGTGTGGTCTAATAATAATCATTTTTTGTCAATACGTCTGTAATTTGCCTTCTAAACCGGTGAAGACATTAAATTGAGATATTAGTTTCATTTGAATATCATTATTTAATGTTTTTAATAATTATCGAGCTAAACCGCGTTTTAAAGCTAGTATAACTAAGCATATATTCAAAAATCGAGTCTATTACAATTGCACATCTTAAAAACTTATAAATAAGTTTTTTAAGCTTCATGCTATACCTGCATATAACATAATAGTGTTCTCACTCTCTTTTCGGTCCAATTTTCTAGACATTCCGTGTTGAGAGTGTCGGAACTCAACGCGAGATAATTAAATAATAATTTACTCCACAAAGTAGGAATCGAACCCACAACCGTCAGTCGATCGATCAACGCTCTATACATTATATTTCACATTTTAATAACCCGATCAAGTTGCCTATAATTAATTCATCAAAGCATCGCATTGTATAAACAAATGAAACAAAGAGTTATTTAAATCCGAAACCGGGTGTTAGCTCTTATTGCGGCGTCACAGTGCTAGCTTATTTGATGGAAGTAATATGAAACTAATAATATGTTTCCCTTCGCCTATCCTACTGTTTGCGGGATACAGCGTGAAGCTAAAATAATATTAATAATTGTAATATGTAAGGGATAGTATCGAAGTACAAACGATAGTTGTAGGTTTATTCCCCATTCGAGTTAATATAAAAAAAGTAAATAATTAGCGTCACAACAGTCGAAAGACACATAAAACACTCCGTTCCCCACGCACTGTCTAATTATTAAGACATTGAGTGTTGAATTGTGGAACTCAATGCCGAATTTTGTCTTATTACCATAGTGGGGAAATGAAAATAATTCAATCTCCTGAGTGTAAATCGAACCTACAACCGTCGTTTGCAGTCTGATGCTGTATCGCTGCGCTACGTCAGCCTCTATTATTGTTTAATTATTTTCATTTCCACGAACTGTAAAACTAATCGCTACCTTAAGTTCCGTCACTCAAGACCCAATGTCTCGAAAAATTGATAGAAAGTGTCCTGGGGACCTAGTGCTAAAATACACTCTGTTTCCATCAATACACTTCCGCTCCCGAATTTCCAGTGAAATCTGGAGGCATTGCGTGTTGAGTGGCGGAACTGAACGCCGAGTTTGCCTCGTTACCAGAGCAAAGAGTTGAAAATCAAATTAAAAAATAAAGAAATATTAAATACGCGATCCAAGGTAAAGTATGGATATCCAACTATTACTTAATAATTATTAATAAACTAAAGACAATGAACTTTAACAATATATAATATTAGAATGATAGCGTATCTTGTAAATGCGGATGTCGACCGCCGTTTGATGACTTGAAGTGCTATAATTAGTTACCTTTTACATACACTATCTCGCTAATAAACTTGTATAGAAATGTGTTTACATCCTGTATAATAGTATTGTTTTGATCAAATCAGCTTCACGCTGTATCCCGCACACAGCAGGGTAGGCAGAGGGAACCTAATGTTAAGACACTCCGTTCCTCACTTTCCGCTGAGTTCTGGAGGCATTGCTTGTTGTATGGCGGAATTTAGTGCCGCGCTTTATGTATTTAATGTTATGTTATTTAATGTTTTTTAATGTTATTTAATGCTTTATGTATATAAAAATTTCGCTTCCTCGAGTGGGGATCGAACCCACAACCAGTCGATTTTACAGTCACACTTTGTGCCTCTGCGCCACGACTGGCCTCAATTATTGTTTTGATCGAAATGGAAATATGAATTGGTTTTATTTGATGGAGGTAGCGGATTCTTATTTTGTAAATCAATTAATGAGGATTCAGGATCTGGATGTGGACGGCGGTTATGGGTTCGATTCACATTTGGGGGAATTAATATTTTTTGTTTCTTACCTGTGGTAACAATACCAAGCTGAATATTGAGTTTAATATATAACCTAAATATAATTATTATAGTAGTTCCGAACCCATATCCACTTTTTACTAATCACTGTCATTAACAACTAAGACTACAGGTAGTAATAAAATATATAATTAATTCTATTTTAAACAAACTTATCAAAGAAATACATTTAGAATAGCAAATAAACTTAAAATAGTATAATTAAACTGAAGTTAAAGTAGGGAGCTATTTCTGACCGCCCCAAGGGCACTCTAAAACCTTATGTTGTATAGTTATTCATTATTAAGTCCTGAGCTAGTTAAATGTACTTAGTTTTGGAGTAAAATTACTATTTTTAGAATATCTTATTATATTTTATAGCCACCCTCCCTTGCTTTAGTTTGTGTTAAAGAAATGAAATCGAGAGATTTTTTTAAACTTTCCAGTGTATTCTGAATTATAGCTGGGTATGTAGACGGAACTTTAAAGTTAAGACACTCACGTTCCTCACTTTCCGATCAATTTCGAGACATTGTGTGTTGAGTGGCGGAACTCAACGTCGTGCTTTGTCTTGTTACAAGAGCGAGGAAGTGAAAATAACGCATTCTGTCGAGAGTTCCCTTTGTATCACAAGTACTCGATTGTTAAAAAGAAACAGCTTCATGCTTGTCCCGCATAACAGGATAGGCAGAGGATACTACGTTTGCCATTTTCCACTTAATTTTCTTGTTAAGTGGCGGAACTAACAAAGTGAGTGACTAAAAATAGTTTAAATATGAAATCCCGTATGGGATCGAACCCACAACCGTCATGTTTATAGTTAGACCCTGTACAGCTGTTTCGATACAAAAATTATACTATATATTCTATATGCTAAAATGCCAATAACATAAAGACTTCACTACGTTTTCTCTACACTTCCCACAAAATCCCACCAAAAAAAAATTTACGAGAAATACGATGTCACAATATTTCGTGACAGTGACGTTGACGGCTTTTACTAAACCTCGAAATGTCAACACCGGCTTTATATTGCGTCATTGATTGCTCTCTTGCTAACAAAACGTTCGTGTGGTCCAATGTAGAAGGTTTATGGTATCTTATACGTCGTAGTAGTACAGTTGTCTAACTTGAAACGCAATGATGGGTTCGAACCCATTCGGGGGAATAATTATATTTAAACTAAATAAATAAATCAGCTTCACGCAGTATCCCGCACACTGCAGGATAGGCAGAGGGAACCTAGTGTTAAAACACTCCGTTCCCCAATTTCTGCCGAATTCTGGAGGCATTGCGTGTAGAGTGGCAGAACTCAATGCTTGTCCTCGACACCAGACGAAGAAATGGAAATATAAATTTAAGTAAATATTTCATCTCCTCAAGTGGGGATCGAACCCACAACCAGTCGGTTTTACGGTCACACTGAGTGCCCCTGCGCCACAACTGGCCTCAATTATATTTAAACTATTTTTGGTTATTCACTTTGGTAGCTCCGCCCAGCGCGTCATGTCTTTCAAATTGAGTGAAAAATAGCAAACGTAGTTTCTTCACACTAGGTTTCCTCTGCCTATACTGCTGGGCGGGAAAAGTATGAAGCTGTTTCTTTTTAATAATAGAGTGCTTGCTATACAAGCTGCCTATGTGGCCTCCGCCTTAGATCACAGTTTTGATTTAGCTAATGTAAAGGAAAAATATAAAATATTTTTTAAATTTTTAAAGTGTTATTCCACACTTTGGTAAGAAAAATATTTATTTAGAAAACTTATAAAAAATTGAACGTAGCGGGACTCGAACCCGATATAATAATTGAATTAAATAATGGAACAACAAACTATTTATTAAGCCTAGAAGTTAGTATATGTTGACGTAGAATAACGGGATACTTTAATATAATATAAAACCAAGATTTTACAGTTTATATCATTACTAAGTCACAGGCGTCAACTAGTTTAAAATAAAACAGTTAAAATAGACTTTTAGTTCAAAAACCTTGTTCTAAAGTCAGTTAAATTTGAACTTATTACTTAAACCTCCATCAGAGAACTGGAGCGTCACGATGCGCGCGCGCACATAATTTGGTAGCTTTGATCTCGCCGCGCACGGATTAGTACGAAATCTTCAATTTTCATCACTGTTCTATCTTTTAAATCTTGCTTTCTAAGAATGGTTAATAACTTTACTATTTTTTTGTTATAATAAACACAAACTTAAGAAAGTTTTTTAAAAAAGTGTTATTTTTTTTTTACTTGCACACTTTGCTCAATTCTTCCTGCCTGAATTGGAGCCATTGCAGATTGAGTAAGGATTTTCTAGGCATCTATACCATATATCAAAATGTAGGTGATACCTTAGTAACAGCTTCACGCTGTACTAGGGTAGGTAGAGGGAGCCTAATGTTAAGGAACGCCGCTCCTTACTTTCCACTGACTTCTGAAGATATTCTTCTATAGATATAATGGGTTTTGCCTCGACACGAGCGAAGAAATAAAAATACTAAAGATTTCACTTCCTCGAGTGGTAATTGTACTTCCTGTCGCGTTTAGTCACACACTTGCCCCTGCGCCTTAATAATTACCTAATATTAAATTCAATCAATCTATAACTTAGGTCCTAAAGACTTTTTAAAGCAAAAGCTTAAAGAAATTAATATACTACAGTTGCATCTCAATATATTTTTGAAAATGTTATGTATGTTAAGAAAAACATCAATAATTTTACCAAAATTGGTGATGTTCATAATATTAACACTAGAAATAGGCATAATCTTGGTGCACCTGTAACTCGGTTGCATTGAATCCGTAATTCTTTTATGGGACAATGTGTAAGCTTTTACAATAGGATCCCAGAAAAGGTCAGAGAATTTTCTATATCACGATTTAAAAAAAATGTGAAAAGACGTTTGTGTGTTAAAGGTTATTACCAAATTAATGATTTTGAAATTATAACACGCCTTGGGAATGAAATGCTCGCTCCAGTCTGTTTCAAAGGTATCATTGTCACAGATAATTAAATATGTATTTGTTTAAAATTAAAAATTAAATAAAATTAAATTAGCTTCACGCTATATCCCGCACACAGCAGGGTAGGCAGAGGGAACCTAGTGTTAAGACACTCCGTTCCCCACTTTCTGCCGAATTCTGGAGGCATTGCGTGTTGAGTGGCAGAACTCAACGCCGCGCTTAACCTCGACACCAGAGCGAAGAAAATGGAAATATAAATTTAAGTAAATTATTTCATCTCCTCGAGTGGGGATCGAACCCACAACCAGTCGGTTTTGCAGTCACACCTCGTGCCGCTGCGCCACGACCGGCCTCATTTGTTTAAAATTGATTTTAAAAAAATAGGTCCCGCCTCGTTTCTTGCGCCGGTTCTTCTCAGATCTGAGGCATTAACTTTAGTGAACTGGTGGTAAATTATTTGATGTTCAAAATATGAAGCATGTAACTTCTTATTTTGAATAAAATTATTTGAATTTGAATTTAAAATTTTCCTCTTAATAGGCTTAAATTGAAGAAAATTTTGACCAAACCATCAATATATCAAGCATTAATCTAAAAGATTAAAACAATATCTTCGATTAGAAATAGAGCCTACACACATCAGGCAAAACCAATAAAAATGCCAAGTCATAGAGTAAACTAAACATTAGCTAATATAATAGAAATAGTCGTTCATACTGAAAAAAACGCTTTTTCACTTTAAATATTTGTCCATTAATACAGCCGTCAATATAACACGAGCTGTCAAAGCTCTCATGCAAACCGGAAATATGAATGCAATATTATATTTTCGGGCCCCTTTTTATGTATAAACGATACATTTTTACATAAAATAAATAAAACTATAGAGTAGATATTTTTTTATTTTAATTTTATTTTAGCTTTACGCAGTACCTCCGTATAATAGGGAAGGCAGGGAACCTAGAGAAGAGAATTTTCGAGATGTTGCATATTGATGGTAGAACTGAACACCGTGTTTGTGTTTTTGTGTTTGTAACTAGATTAAGGAAAGGTAACTAATAACGGAGAAGATCCTAAATAGAAATTGAACCCACAACCGTCTTATTTACAGTCATACCGTGCCGCCGCGCCACTATGGCATCTTATTTATTTATTTTCTCTTATTAAAAGTTAAAGAGTTTCAACTTAGTTTATTCTTAAAATAGACCTCCAAATTACATTTAATATATTTTTCCATCTAAATTAAAAAAGACTGGGCCTGGAGTGGCATCATTTCCATCCCTTACACCTATATATGTATCATTTAAATACTAAAATTCCTTTTTATTTTACTTATTGATATATTTAACATAAAAAAAACAACTAACACAAAAAACAATAAAAAAACACATTTTTATTTTACTAAAATAAAAAAAAAACAAATTTATCACAAACCAACTAGGACTTAGAAATACAATATTGTACTACCACACACACACACCTTGCTTTGCATTTGCATTTTTAAAACTTGGCTGAGCTGTCACTCCATCCGGGGGGTCCTGGCTGACGCGCCCGGGACGGTGATAAGAAACGCCCCGTCACCGGGAGTGTTGCCGTTTATCATTTTTTTTTAAAAGCTCCTCTATTTATTTGTCAACCGCTAAAGCTTTCCTTTCCTTTCTATATTGCATACGACGTGTATAATTTGTAAGAAAGAACTTAGTGGTAGCGAGGTTGTAGGTTCTATTTTCGTTTGAGTTTTGTTACGCTTCCCGCTGTATCCCGCTTATAGCAGGGCATTGGAACTTAGTAGTCAGAGTTAACTGTGCGGAGATTAGAGAACTTTCCGTTCTATAATCTCCGCACAATTTTTAAGACATTGCGCATTGAATGGCGAAACTCAACGCCGCACTTCGTCCTGTCCATATTGGGTACTAAAAGTATTGATTCCCCGAGAGAAATTCAAACCATAATCGATCGTTCACAGTTGACTGTGCCTCTGCACAGCACGGCATGTAAATATCTATTTATACTTTATACTCGTAGTAAAGCTTAGTAACATAGATAGTTCCTACCAGTTTTATATTATATTTATTTTGTACGAATATCATCGCCGTCGTGAAGAGGGACACTTGTAACTGTAAACATGACGGTTGTGGGTTCTATTCCCACTCGGTGTAATGAAATATTTAATATTTTGATTTTCCTTGCTTTAGTAACGAAGCAAAATACGCCGTTGATTTGAGCTCCTCAATTCACAACGCCGGAGAAATCGGCGGAAAGTGGCGAACAAAAGTGTCTTAATGGGAACAATGTCTCAACACTAGTTTCCAAAGATTCCTCTGCCTCATCTGCTATGAGCGGGATACAGCGTGAAACTAAAAAAAAAAAATCTTAATTTTAGTTAGCGGAAACAGCATTCTCCTAGCCACTTGTTCGTTGTTCTCATTTAGCTACAAGATAAATACTACCACTACGACTTGTACTGCTACTTTATTATTTTAATTGTCGTACTTTATTTTAACCAATGGCACAGCGAATGACTACAAACGTAACGTAACCATTGTGGTTTCGGTTGCGACTCGGGCGAATAAGTTATTTTTATTCTCTCTCTCTCTCTCTCTATCTCTCTCTCTCTATCTCTCTCTCTCTCTCTCTCTCTCTTTCTGGAGTAACAAGAAAACCCAGGAAATTTTATGAAAAGTGGGAAATAGACAATTAGGAGTTAGTTGACTGTAAGTTCTCTCTGTTTACCCTGCTACAAGTGGAATACTGCGAGAAATCAAAAAAAGAGAACATTTATAACATATTTTATCATATAGTGTCAATAAAAATAATCCCCTCAGTTGGATTTGAACCCAATCATTGTATTATGGCGACAGTCTCAAGTACACTGAGCCACAGCTAACAGAGGAATGTTGTTTATTTTCGTTAATATTTAAAAGAGTAATAAAATGTGCTAAGAATATTTCGACCTCCCCTAAGAAATGCGAGGCACTCGCTTATCGAGGCGCTATCTTTTTTTACTATAAAATACATATTTTATATTTTATTAACTGCTTAACGGTAAAAAATACAATATAGTTATAAAACTCACCGTTTTCTGTTTAAAGATGTTAGCTATGTATTAGCCGTAGTGATGTATAGACAAAACGTCTGACTGTTAACACGATGGTTTTGGATTCGATTACCACTAGGGAAATTAGTTATTTTCATTTTTTCACTGATTTGAAAGTCAAAGCGAGGCGTTGAGTCTCGCTACGTAATATGAGATGTCTTAAAATCGCAAGGTGCATGGGACACTGAGTGTGTTAACATTAGGGTCCCTTTGCGATTTAATTCGCAAATACCCTCTTACTTGTACTTTCGAAATAAACCGTAAATCTGAAAAACTAAAGAATCTTACAAATTACTTTATCCTACTTTATTTTTTAAATATGTATGTCTTTAACTGACATCAAACCCACAACAACCGCGTTTACTCTCACATCACACAATCTCGCTATTCAAAATAACTTTATAAAATATTTCATACAAATAATATATCATATATAATAATGAGGCCGGTCGTGGCGCAGTGGCACGAAGTGTGTCTGCAAAACCTACTGGTTGTGGGTTCGATCCCCACTCGAGGAGATGAAATATTTACTTAAATTTATATTTCCATTTCTTCGCTCTGTGGTGTCGAGGTTAAGCGCGGCGTTGAGTTCTGCCACTCAACACGCAATGCCTCCAGAATTCGGCAGAAAGTGGGGAACGGAGTGTCTTAACACTAGGTTCCCTCTGCCTACCCTGCTGTGTGCGGGATACAGTGTGAAGCTAATTTAATTTTATTATTTTTTAAATATTAAAAAAATATATATTTTTTAAATAATATATCAATATACGTCGTAATACATTACTTTCTCTTTTTACTCAAAACATCTCTCCGTCACGTCCATTTTTCAACTCCACAGTTGCAGTGCAGCGTTCAGATTGTTTATTTTGCTTTACAGCAATTTATTTCACGTCGAATGGAGTTAAGTAAGGAGTATTATTTGTATGCAAGTGTCGGTTGTAGAGGTTTTAGTTTGTGTTCTTTATTTTATATCTAATCTATCTTTATTTCCACTGAATTCTTGAGGCGATTGCTTAATCATCTAGCAGGTTAGGCAGAGGGAGTCTGGCGTTAAGACATTCTTCTCCTCTCTTTTCTTCGAATTCTGCAGGCACTGCGTGTGCGAGAGAAATGATTAAAATATTTAATTTTGAATTTCATCGAGTGAGAATCAAATCCACAACTAGTCGAATTTACAGTCACACGCTTGTGCCCCCGTGCCACGACTGGCTTCAAAAAATAAAGATAATATTATAATAATTACTATAGTACTAACAAACTGTTTTTATTTGTTTCAGGTAATTTCATCATTTATAAAATGTGTTTAAATTCCGACAAAAAAGATGGTAAGGCAACGGTAAGTTAGTAACGGTAACAGGAATAGTATATAATGGATCTGCCTGCTCTACCTACCTGCTCTTATTAATATGATTTTTCATCCTCACGGTATATACAGCATTCATCAGATTAAGCAAAAGGAACCTAGTATTAAGACACTTCGTTTACTACTTTTTTTTATTTAGTCGCGTAGTTGTTACCAGAGTAAAAAAGGAAAGTAATTCAATCGCCTAGTGGGAATCGAAGCCACAACCAGTGCCACGACAGCCCCAATTGTCTTACTTTGCTCTATGCGAGATCCAGCGTGAAGCTGAAAAATAAACTATTATAATGAAATTAAAAAAAATATATATAAAAAATGCATTATTAATATTTTCATATTTATGGTTGAAAGTTATTTTATAAAAAAAAAACACCAGTCCTCATATAAATGCTCGTAAATATTGATTTTATATACGGCTCTTTTGAAATGCAAATGGCGATAGTTTATTAATACAGTAGTGGATTTATGTTTTACTTAATTTAAAAAAAAGCTGCTTCACGCGTTTTCCCGCATCAGCCCGCTGATAGCTAGAGTAAACCTAATGTTAAAACATTGTTTCACTTTCCGAGACGTTGCGTGTGAAATGGCGAAACTCAACGCCTACTAGACCGAGGAAATTGTCTACTAGACCGAATGAAAATAGTTAATTCCCCTCAGTGAATCGAACCCACTACCGTCGTGTATACAATTAGATGCTCTACCGCTGCGCAATGACTGCCTCGATAGTTATGTAAAATATTGAAATATTCCTTAACCGACTGGATACATTAATAATAAATAACTACTATAATATAGTTACTGTTATAAATGCGATAAGAAATATTTGTTACATCATTTTTCTCCAATATATAGCTTCAGAGTATTAAAATACTAGATTTTAATTCTTTATTTACAAAATTGAGGGAATTGGTGAAGTCACAGTGAGTAAAATGAGTGTGGTTTCATCACCATTCGGGAGAATGATTATTTTAAGTTTTTTCATTTCTCCACTCGAAAAGCAGAGAAAAGCAGAGAAAACTAAAAAAAAACAATACAAATAAGCAAGCACTCATATTAGAATAGCTTAAACATATTTGAATAAACATCTAAAATTTCACAGATGTAAATCTGAGAACGGTAATGGAGACGGGGCTGGGGGTTGCTCAACCCTTAAAATTAGATATTAATTTAGCATCTTCCCCTTTTAAGCACTGTTAGCATTAATTAAACGGTTTTCTTCAGATTGCGTCCCCTTTCACTGATAAATGTATTATTATAATGTTAGCCGTCGTCGCGCAGCGGTAGAGTGACTGCCTGTTCGAGTTGTAGGTTCGATTTCAACTTGGGGGAATGTTTTTTTTTTAATTTTTCGCCACTCAGTACGCAATGTTTTGAAAATTGGTTGAAAAATGCGGAACGGAGTGTTTTAACACCAGTTTCCCTCTACCTACCCTACTATATGCTGGATGTAGCGTGAACCTATAGTGTACTGATAAAGTTAGGTAACTTGATTGAGATTCAACGAAATTAAATTAGTAGATAACTATTGAGTTTATATTTCGTTGACAGATATTTAGATGGTTAACAATTATAATACACGAGATACTTTACAACTTATATACATTTTCACAAAATCATTTTTGTTTAGTAAGTGTGAAATAACACTTGTAAAAATGTTAAAAAAAAATATAGTGACTGTAAACGTGATAGGTTGTGGGTTTGTTTCTCACTCGAGAAAATGAAATATTCGATTTTTCATTTCTTCACTCTGTTCTGTCTGTTAAAGCGCGGCATTGATTCCGCCCCTTATCACGCAATGCTTCCAGAATTCGGCGGAAAGTGGAGAACGGAGTGTCTTAACACTAGGCCCTCTGCTGGGATACAGCGTGAAGCTAAAGAAAAACTAAGAAAAAAATATAATAGGCAAAACCGGGTTGGTTCACAGTCGGCCAGTCACTACAGTATACGAGCTCGAGCGGGCGAGGGCAGGTGTGCACGAATTTTCAAGTTTAATGTTCTGCACGTTTTATTTCGAAATGGATGCACGCGGTCTAGGTTGCAGGCTTTTGTGCGTTTGTTTTATTTTAATATAAACAATTATAAAACTCAACTGAGGCCAGTCGTGGAGCAGCGGCACAAAGTGTGACTGTAAAACCGACTGGTTGTGGGTTCGATCCCCACCCGAGGGGATAAGATATTTACTTAAATTTATATTTCCATTTCTTCGCTCTGGTGTCGAGGCAAAGCACGGCGTTGACTGCCTCTCAGCACGCAATGTCTTCAGAAATCGGCAGAAAGTGGAACAATGTGTCTTAACACTAGATTCCCTCTGCCTACCCTGCTGTGTGCGGGATACAGCGTGAAGCTGATTTATTTATTTATTTTATAAAACTAAAAGTGTTTTTTATAATATTATAATTAATTATCGTGATTTTCGCACATTTTAAATGAAATTATTTATGTGGATTCACCGCATATATTAAGTGTTAAATATTTTTTATAGTTGTAGGTTCGATTTCTATTCATGTGAGTTGAATCATTTTTATTTCTTCGCTCTGCCAAGATAAGCGCAGAGCGCTGATTATATAGCGCAGGGGCATAAAGTTGTGACTGTAACACGACGGCTGTAGGTTCGATCCCGACTCAATTATTATTTAATAATATTTTCATTTCTTCGCTTTTGCACCGAGGCAAAAACTGCGTGAAGCGTCAAGTTCCGCCACTCAACATGTAATGCCTCCAGAATTGGACGGAAAGTAGCCCTCTGCCTACCCTCGTGTGCGCGGGATACAGCGTGAAGCTGATATCTTTTATAACTCCATACTGACAAAGAAAATTAAAATCGCTTTCAACTCACTACCTACACCAAATCTATCAGCGAGGGTGAAGAAGGACCCTAACCGTCCCCGGTGCCTCATAACCTGATCGGGACATTACTGACACGCGTTGCTTATTCATTCCGCTTGGTTTGACTACAAAAATTGTAAACTTTAGAAAAAGTGTTTAGGTTTATTTAATTACCTTGTTTTTTTTTAGTTTTTATAGATTTTTTGTTACGTACTATTTTATAATAAAGAACTATCTGTAACTGAGAAATGAAAATACATATAGAAAAATACATAAAAATCAAATCAAAAACCTATAAAAAATTAAAATTACAAAGACTATTTTAAATTAAAATATTCGAAAATTTAATTTTCCCGAGCGGAAATCAAACCCGCAACCTGTCGTGTTTACAGTCTTGTGTCCTTGCACTGCGACTGGCCTCTAAAGAGTATCTTATTTGTATTTAAGTCTTCTTAGGTAAAATCATAAGTTGTTGCTTCTTTTGAGCTTTTTGAGCTTAAACATAAATTATTATTATTATTATCTATTTTTAGAAACGGAAATTTCTAAATAACCCCACAATAATCCCATTGGAGTAAAAATTTAAACTATAAATTTTCTTAAAACAATTGCGTCATAAAAGAAAAAACGTATATTACATGCAGCGTCGCCCACAATTTTGTTAGCGTGGCCTTTAAAAGTAAAATGAAAAATCCCGTTTCCCTGAGAAATCTCTTCTTAATGCTCCTCTACACTCCCTCATTCTCTCTAATTTAACAAATTTCAACTTGGAACTCCAGTAATTTCGTCTGCACGTCACTCTTTAAACTTTCGCGTAAAAAAATATAATATAAGTTAAATCCTCTCTTTTCGTCCGATATAGGTAGAATGACAGAAAATATGTGAGGCTGTCGTGGCGCAGCGGCACGAAGTGTGACTGTAAAACCGACTGGTTGTGGGTTCGATCGTCACTCGAGGAGATGAAATATTTACTTAAATTTATATTTCCATTTCTTCGCTCTGGTGTCGAGGTTAAGCGCGGCGTTGAGTTCTACCACTCAACACGCAACGCCTCCAGAATTCGGCAGAAAGTGGAGAACTTAATGTCTTAACACTAGATTCCCTCTGCCTACCCTGCTGTGTGCGGGATATAGCGTGAAACTGACAGAAAATAATATAACTATTTTGCATTACAACAAAATAAATAATATGTGTTGGATAAAACACAGTGTTAGCAAGGACTTGCTGGTGATTGATAGAAGAGAAAAGACTAAGATTTGACAGATGAATTCGCGCCAATCATCACGGTAGGGGTGCCATCAGGTGTCAAGACTAGGTGAACCATGGACAAACTGGTAAATTTGTACTCCCATAGACTAAAACCACGGATCTCTTCTTCACACTAACACTGTGTTTTAGAATACAGATAATATCGCATTTGTTTATTGTATAGCATTTCTATTAACCGAAAGCAATTTTACTAACATTTCATCAAATGAGAATCGAAATCAGAACCATTTTAATGTAATATTTTCTCAAACAAACAAACATATAAGTGAAATATTGAAAAAGAATATGAAAATTTGTCTAAAATAAATACTTTCTTCCCTCACATCATGACCGTGGCGGTACGGTCGATTCAGTTACAGGGTTGCTAGACTTATTTAAAAATAATAATACTAAAAAAAAAAGTCCCGTATGTAGCAGAATAGGCAAATGGACACTGTTTCCCACGTATTAAGTGATAACGGAACTTAACGCCGCGCTTTGTGCTTATTTTTATTATTATTATATAAGCTAAACGTTGCAGGATTTGAACCCACTCCCCACTCTTAACAGTTGTCCAAATTTCTATTTTTTATATAACACATTGAAATTTATTTGTAAAATCTTTATAAATTATAATTTATTTAAAAATATATCGAATTGCTATTAATTTTAAGAGAATGTATCGAAACCTTTAATTTATTTCAATAATTTACCTAATTATCTCATTTAGATAAGCGATTTAAAAATATTTGCTCTGATTATTCTAAGCTGTTATGTTCAGTGTTGTCACTTAATTATGACTTGATAGTATTCAGTGATTACACACTTTATAAAAGGGAAAAGGGTGATGTCTTTTTACTTTTTTTCGTAAGATAAGCAGAAGGAACCTGGGAACGTTGTGTTAAGATACTACATTGCCATTAAGATACTTCCGTTTCCCATTCTCCGACGATTTCTGGAAGCAGTGTGTTGAGTGGCGGAATTTAACGCCGCCCTTTGCTTCGTTACCGTCATGTTAACATTTGCACGTGTGTTAGTATAATATGTAAATATTTCCTTTTTTGATGAAAAAAAGCACCAAGAAGTTTCTATTTCAATAAACTAGTGACAACCCTATCATATTGACACACCGAGTATTGAACCCGTTATAAAGTGGGCCGGAAAAATGTTTACCTTTCCGCTTTAAACAAGCAGACCTCAACTTATTTGTATGAGTGTGTATGATACGGAGATACGGTTAGCTATACTGTCAATATTATAATAGCAATTATATAAATGACTTCGACCAACAAATGTAGATATACCGAGATTCTTGATTTATTTGAGGAAAATCGAAGTAAAAAACTAATTTATTTATTTAAGAAAGGTTAGGAAAATATTTTTTGTTAGTCTTTATTTCAAATAGCCCATATTTTAAGTTACTCATTTTTATTTATTTAGGATATTCATATACTTTTAAGAAGAATTTATAACTGACAAATATTATAGTTAAAATCATAATCCTAGATGCAATCTAAGCTGTGGCTTCGTGCTTAATTAAACGCAATGTCCATAAGATCGAATACCAATTATTAATTATACTTTAAGTGCGGCGTTAAATTCCGCCACTCACCACATAATATCTCTAGTCTATTCTACTATTACTTATTTTTATAATTGAGGCCAGTCGTGGCTCAGGGGCACAAAGTGTGACGGTAAACTGACTGGTTGTGGGTTCGATCCCCACTCGAGGAAATGAAATATTTACTTAAATTTATATTTCCATTTCTTCGCTCTGGTGTCGAGGACCAGCGTGGCGTTAAGCTCTGCCACTCAACACGCAATGCCTCCAGAATTCGGCAGAAAGTGGGGAACGGAGTGTCTTAACACTAGGTTCCCTCTGCCTACCCTGCAGAGTGCGGGATACAGCGTGAAGCTGATTTATTTATTTTATTATATCAAAAACAACTAAAATACCTATAAAGCAAAGCAGTTAGTAGTTTTATTGGTCAATTAAATGAATGATGCAACCCAAACGTTCCAATAATTTTATTTTTAATCTCTCAAAGTTGCACAAGGATGGAGCGCCAGATAATATAATACGGTTACTTCGTATACATATAAATATTTACGTATTAGTTAAATGGTCTTAGTCAACCGCAGCTATTGCAATAGCGGGTTTGAATTTAAGCTTATCTAGTGTTATTTATATTTTTATGAATGTTTATTAGTGGCTATTATATAATAAATAATTGTAAAGTGGGGGAGTGTCTTAACGCTAGGCTTAATAAAATCAGTAATATTTCACAGTTGAGGCTAGTCGGGTCAGGGGCACATGCGTGCCACTGTCAACGCGACAGGTTGTGAGTTCGATTTCCACTTCATAAAATGAAATATTTAATATATTTATTTTATCACAGGTGATAAGGTAAGGTGTTTAAATATAGAAATATATGTATGTAATAACATAAGTCTAGTTCTAAGTAATATCTATAGAAAAAGTATTAAAAGAAATGTAACAAAAGGTACGGACCATAAAGTCTGTAGTGAAAGTAAGAATTAAAATAAAAAAAAAAAAAAAAAGGTAAGGTGTGAACTTGCCATAGCAAGTTAATATATTATTATCAGTAAATATAAACAAGATAACACAACTTAGGTAGAAAATGAGGAACGGAGTATCTTAATACTAGGTTCCCTTTATCTACCTTGCTGTATACGCAGTAAAACTTTAATTTCCCCGACTGCGCGACACAAAAGATGGTAATGTGTTTACTCATACAAATAGTGCCAAGGGCGTCTAAGATATAAACGTTTATATCGCCTTGCTTATTTATGTACGATTTGACAGCTTCTCTATTAAGCGATGATAAAAAAAATATGTACACGATAAGATCGTTAAATTTACACATTTTTTTCTCATAATAATGACTAGATTTGAATCATCTCTTAGGTTAAGGTTACTCTCGTATGTTAAAAATATCATTATTTCTATATAAATTAACTACATTGAATGTCTTTTTAATTATTTTTTATATGTATAAAAATCATTAAATGTATGTAGCGGTGTTGCCAGATTTTATCATGGGGGAAAAGCAGGATTTTTTCAACTTTTAAATGAAAAATAATTATATTATAATTACTTATTATGTACGTATAATCAGTGCGTGAAAAAATCCATGAAAAGCGGGGCCATGCCTGTCTTGCTCGGGACTATTTATTAATTTGAGAGATAAAAATCGGGATATTCTGCTAATATTGGGACATCTGGCGACCTTTAACCTTATATTAAACCCGCATCTATATAAAGCAGTGTAGACAGAGGGAACCTCACCGCACCACATTTTCGAGACATTGCGTGTGCGTGCAATGGCAGAATTCAACGCTGCAACTTGTTCTCAGATCGAGGAAATATTACTAAATAATTCATACCCCCAAATAAAGATTGAACCCAAAACCATTTCTACTCAACAAATTGTCCTATTGCGACACGACGGCCTAATAAATTTAATAACTTTTAAACCCTTACGTAATATATCCATCGAAACCTATTAATATCCATACATTAATGTGAATGATATATTTTTATTAGATCATCATTCATTTTACAGTGCACGGACGTACGGACAAAAAAACGTATAATATACATACATAATATATGAATAATGTAATTTTCTTAGAAATTTTTCATGTTTTTCGGCGTCTATGGTAATTTTGGCCTTGGTTGTGTTTTTATTCTATTTAACGCAATGTTCTATTATTGAATATACTTAGCTAGATTTGAACCCACTAGTTCTTGAAAAATATAAATTTACGCTGCACATCCCACGAGGCATTGCAAGTGGCGGAACTAAACGCCGCGCTTTTCCTCGTTACCGGAGCTAGGAAATTAAAATATTAAATATTTCATTTCCTCGAGAGGGAATCGAACCAAAAACCTGTCGCTTTTACAGTCGCACCTCTGCCCCACGAGTGAGTGGCCTCAAATGTGAGATAACTTAAAAAACATAACGAATAAAGCAATTAATTAGTAAAAAATGTTTAATCACCTATCTTCTCCTATAGACGACGAGGCTAGTCGTGGCGCAGCGGCACAAACTGTGACTGTAAAACCGTATGGTTGTCGAGGCAATGCGCGGCGTTGAGTTCTGCCACTCAACACGCAATGCCTCCAGAATTCGACAGAAAGTGGGGAACGGAGTGTTTTAACACTAGGTTCCCTCTGCCTACCCTGCTGTGTGCGGGATACAGCGTGAAGCTAATTTATTCTCCTATAATTCGTGTCGTTTTATCACAGAGATATTTCATATTAATTAAAATAACTTCGATGGCTGCTAGTATTTTAGAAGTCAAATAAATCATCTTTTAATTTGATATTGAAACCCCTTTTGTAGCGAAAGTAAATTGTTTGTTTTCAAATGTTAAATTATTTAATTAAAATAATAGATACTTGTATATAATACAGTTATGAAACCATTGATAAACGACGCGGTGTTGAGTTACGCTACTCAAGCCAATGTTGGAGAGATTAGTTGAAAATAGAGAATGAGAGTGAAGAATTAGAACATGTGTGGGTTTTTTTTTAATTTTGAGGCTAGATCTGACAATTAAGTGGTAGCGTGTTTTTAGTTTTAAATTGAATATCATTAATTCTTTGTCAATATCATCGATTTATTTAAAATGCTTATTTGAAAATTTGGGAAACAAACCTAATAAACAATAATATATTCGGATATTATTGGTTATTTTTAAGGTGCCTCATTTGTCTTTGCCTATCTCTTAAGATACATTTCATGAATGAGAAAAAAATATAATTAAAAAAAACAGTTCTATAAATATTTTTTTTCTATTTTACGCTTCTCACTTCCCACCCAAATATCGAGATATTATGTGTTAAGTAGCAGAGCTTAACTTTATAAAATATATTCACTCTACCAATTGGGAATCGAACCCGCGGCCGTAGCATGTACAAGCAAACGCTGTCTCTATTTCCCATATCCTATTTATAGTAGTTTGGCGTCTGTGCAACGTAAATCAAGCTTAATACAGAGTAATCAAAACATTAAGTCCTGCCATCGATACACCACTGTGGGGGCATCGAAACGGATAGTCTGTGGCGGACGCGCACGTTAACGCCAATCTAACGTTATATTGATTTATAGCTTGGGATTTTTGTGTAGGGTTGTTTTTGTGTGAAAAAGGAGAGTTCAGCCAGTTGGTATATTGTCTCGAATAGAGACTGGGAGAGGAGAGCAGAGTGTCTGAACACTAGGTTATCTCTGCCTACATTGCTATCAGTGAAATAAAGTATTAGATTAAAATCTGAAATTTGTGATAAATCTATGTTTTTTCTTATTTTAAATATATTAAATATATATTTTTTTAATCGAATTCGAATGGCCAGTTATTTCGAATTTCAAGTGCATAGGCACATAGTTTTATAAAATGAATATGTTTTTGTTTTAATACAATATATTCTTACGCCCAATATTAATAACCTATCTCCAACGTCAATCTTAGATTGTTTCATACGTCTATCCAATCTCTAGATTGGATAGATATATGAAACAATTTAAGATTGACGTTGGAGATAGGTTATTAATATTGGGCGTTAGTCGACGAAGGTGTATTAGCAATGGATATGTTGATTAAAACACAATTAAATTTGATGATAAATTAATAAAAAAGAATATATACTGTAATAATAGTGCCAGCCCTAACGAATGAAAAACCATTTTTGCACTTCAAAAATTCTAGTAGTTACATTGTAGTACATAGAACTATTTAGTAGTAGAAAATTATTATAAAATTGTCTTGGACCTCGTATGTTTTGCATAACTTGAACCTTCCGTTTGCTTATTTTTAATTGGTTTTATCAATTTTAAAATGATGCCATTATGGCTGGCGTAGCTGGATTTAAATGGTATTTTTAAACTCTTGTAATTTAAACCGCTGTATCCTGCACATAGCAGATAAGACAAAGGGAACCTGGAAACCTAGTGTTAAGACACTTCGTTCTCATTAAAACACTCATGTTCCCCTCTTTATGCCGAATTCTTGAGAAATTGCGTGTTGAGTAACGGAAGTCAGGGCCTCTATTATAATTATTATTAATTTTGTTAGATTCCCTCTCGGGTAAATGAATGATTATTTATTAATCACTTATTAATATTTTCATTTCTTCGCTCTGGTACCAAGGCGAACGCACGGCGTTGAATTCCGCCACGCAGCACGCAAAGCCTCGAAAATTGGACATTGGACGGAAAGTGGGCAACGGAGTGTTTTAATAATAGATTCCCTCTACGCTGCTATTTGCGGGATACAGCGGGATACAGCTTGTAAATAAATACACAAAAGACATATTTGTTTATATAAATAGAAACCAATAGGTTTTTTTCCACTAAAACCTCCATTTATACAGCTCGGTAGCGGCGTGGCCGTTTTTATTGATTTTTACAACAAAATTTATCGATAGTGGTTTACTGCTTGATTGAAATACGTATGAAGTTACTGTTTGTGTACCAACTTTAAATATACGAGAACGTTTGATGAAAAAAAAATGTTTCAAATTTTTCCTTACTTTGAACGTTCGTTCGGGAAATTTTCGAGTTTTAAGTAAACGAAAGAACTTATAATTGGCTGGTTTTTGAAGATGGATACCTGTCCTGGCGCTGGGACACAAGTTAACGCAACAGCTTGTCAATTCGATTCCCGCTCGATGAAATAAAATATTTAAAATTTTTATTTACTCGTTCTTATGAAGCAAAGCACGGCATTGAGTTCCGCCACTCAACAGCCCCCAGATTTCGGCGGAAAACGGGGAACGGAGTGTCTTAACACTAGGTTCTATCTGTCTACTTTGCTTATGCTAGATGTTAATCTAATTGATAGACAAACACGCATCGTCTATTTTATGTATATAACGTATGAGCGGAGACGCTTTAGCGGTTTCGCTGTACACTTAGAACACCATTAAATTCAATTGACTGAGTGTATACGGATGGCTGTATGCATTAGTGTCGTAGATATTAAAAATATAATCTATATATATAAAAGGACTTGTGCTGACTGACTGAGGTAAGACGCACGCAGAGCCGTAACCGCTGATGGTAGAAACGTGAAATTTGGGCAGATGTTTATTTTCATATTCTGGACATCCACTAAGAAGGGAATTTGAAAAATTTTAACCCTAAAGGGTTGAAATAGGGGTTGAAAGTTTGTATGGAAAAAAAATTTAATCTGTACCGATTTCTATAAAATTTGAAATTCAGACTCTTAAAAATATTTCATTGAACACGTATTTCATGGTTTTTAAGAATGCACCCCCTAACGGTTCAAATAAAGGGTTGAAAGTTTATATGGAAAAATCTTTAAATTGCCACCGATTTTTATAAAAATTTAAATTCAGACTGTTAAAAATATTTTATTGAATACGTGTTTTGTGGTTTTTTTAGAATTCACTCCTAATAAGCGGGCGAAGCCGCGCGCGCCCTCTTGTATATTATAAATTCGAATCGAAATTCTGGAGGCATTGCATGTTGAGTGGTAGAACTCAATGAAGCGCTTTGCCTCGACACCAGAGCGAAGAAATGGAAATATAAATTTCAGTAAATATTTCATCTCCTCAAGTGGGGATCGAACTCACAAACAGTCGGTTTTACAGTTACACTTTGTGCCCCTGCGCCACGACTGGCTTCCGTACTGCCATAATATATTATATAAAATATATTATGTTATATGCTTTGTTTGCTTGGACTTGGATCCCGTTTATTCTCGTTTCCTGTAGGAATTTCTCGAAATTCCTACAGGAAACGAGAATAAACAGTAACAGTAGTTTCGTCTGTGGATTCAGATTCAATTTCAAAATATAGGATTACGAAATATATAAAGCCTTTAACGAATCCAGTATTTATAATACGTGTGTCATATTTAAGATACTTTTTAGTTATTATATGCTATTAGAGTTTTATTTATTCTTTAGTACAATAAGTATTTATTTATAAGGAATGTAAGTAACATTCCTATTATATATCTCTCGTTATATCTCATCTCTCACTCCACCAGGCAAGACCGGAACCCACGACCATCGATAAAGTAAATATTAAGTAAAATTGCTTAACACTAGATTCTTTACACAAATATACATTTTAAACTGGCGCTCTACAGTATTACATCAACCAACTAAAGATCAAAGTGGACGTCAATAAACATGTATTCTCATGTGAATGGATTCTGTTTGACTGCAATATAATTAATTAATTTAGTACTTAAATTTGTTTCTTATTAATTATTACTCGTTTGTTAATTATGTTTAGGAGAAACAAGTACTTGCTGTACATGTTTTTGTATTGTAAAGTATTCCACATGATTTTGGGTTAACGTACGGCGTTAAGTTGCGTTACCTTTCAGTTTTAAAAGTTCTTTCGTTCGCTTCCGTATATTCTCTTTGGGCATCATTTTAATGCTATTAAGAGACAAGAGTTATGATAGTCAGACAAAATTAAATCCAAATATACATTTTTTACAAATTCACGTAGTATCTCGTAAAAAGCAGGATAGGCAGAGATAATCTAGTGTCAAGACACTCGGTTCTTTACTCATCGCCTGAATTCGACTGAGTGGAATTACGATACCTTACACCGATATCTTCCTCTGACCGAATACACTACTACTTTTAGTCCCATTTTACCACGGGAGCCATTGTGAATGTAAAAAAATTAAGTAGATTAAGTTTAATTTAACCTGTAATATAATATGAATCTTATGTACTTATATTATAAAGCTAAAGACTTTGTTTGTTTTGAGTGCTTGAACGTGCTTATCTCATGAACTAGTGGCGCAAATTGAAAAATCCTTTTTGGGTTGAATAGTTCAATTATCGAGGAAGGCTATAAACGATATTAAGCCACGTTAATAGTTTCGATGTACGAAACTATTGCCATAACATATTAGGTATAGTGGTACCTACCACTTCTTAGTATACCACTATTCATATTTCCATATGATTACGCGGGCGAAGCCTCAGGAAAAAGCTATATTTTATTTTCTTAATGTAATATCAAGACGGTTCACTATAAAAAATAAAATAAATCAGATAAATAAATCTTCACATTATTAACACATAGCGTAGTAGACAGAGGGAACCTACTGTTAATACATTCCGTTCCCCACTTTCCGCTGAAATTTTCGAGGCATTGCGTGTTGAGTGGCGGAACTCAACGCTGGGCTTTTACCTTAATGCTAGAGTGAAGATATTAAAATATTAATTATTTAATTCCCTCGAATAAGGATCGAACCCACAACCATTACAGAATTCACTATAAAACTAATAATATTAATTTGAAATACCGACCAAAAGCAAACGATCACACTTAACTTAGAAATTTCTACACACAAGTTACAGTGGCTGGGATTCAGTTCGTACATTTGCGGTCGGGAGTGCGGTTTCTGGTTAAATATAACCGGGATGTGTGCGATATATCGTAATTGATCCTATCCTATGTGGCCGATATCTTAGTATAGTTTCATCATTTGTATACAGATTTGATTACTTTGGTGGATAGTGCCGGTTCAATAACGTTTGAGGCACGTTTTTGTGATGATTAGGATTTTTTTTTATTGGATTTACTTGTATCTTATATATATCAGGGTAGAGAGCTTAAATTAAATATTTAATAAAAAGCTTTTTCTCTTGTCAGATGAGAATTCTAAGCAATTATTTTTGGGTAGCGGAAATTTGTAAAAATCTCCATACAGAGATGCTAACGACATCAATAAGTTGTAACAAGCGTATAAGAAATTCAATTCATTCGACGACAACACATGATGTTTCCAAGAAGTGCGGGTTTAAATCTCGCACATAAATTTTTTTATACGTTTTCTAAATAAATATTAAAACACTCCTTTTACGACACACCCTATTTCCGAGACAGTGCGAGCTGAGCGACGGAACTTAACGCCGCGTTTCATCTTGTCATTAGAGCGAGAAACCGAAAAAGATAATGAATTCCTCCACAACACCCTTGCGATATGACAGCCTCTAAAATATATTTTTTATAAAATTAGAACCCGCTACTATCATATTCCTCTACATAATCAACGTCCATACACAAATACAACTAAACTATTAACTAATTAAGAACTTGAAACTGGATCACTACATAAATTATTATCAATTAGTCCACAAGTGGGCGGTCAAACGTTTTATTGCGATGCAAGTCGGTCTGTTCGTTGAACGCTGATGGACTCGGTTTGTATGTATTATTAATATTGATTTGCTTCCAAGGTGATGTTTGTATGCATTATTAATAGCTTGTGTTATTATTGGCGAGTTTGAGGAGCTTAACGCCGTATCCCGCATAATAGGGTGGGAAAACTAATGCTAAGACGCTGCGTTCCTTATTTTTGGAGACAATGCGTATTGAGAGGTGGAACTTAACGCCGCGTTTTTGTTTTATAGAGACAGGAAGATCGAACCCACTATTATGGTGTTTAGTCAGACACTGTGCCGCTAGGCTATGGCAATCTCATTTTTATTTATTTTTTTATTGTTATACTGAATTGATTTATGATTTAATTAAAAATAAGTAAACTTATAAACCATAATAGCACAGATAAAAGCAAAATAAATTGTTGCTATATATTTTTTTCTATGATAATTTTATCACTACAGAAGTGAGTCATACCGTTACTAAGTTCCTTTCGTGATATCGACTATATGCATTTGAAACTTCAAATGTAATTAACGTTTTTTTTGTTGCTTTTTTGTGGAAATATATTTAATTATTATGTGAGTATTTTTATATTATAATTTTATTTTTTATCACTATGTAATAGGTTGACACGTGATACTATCTTAATACCCGAGTTAACTCTGACTATAGGTACAGTGAGTTATATTGAAACGTAATATAATACGTCAGCTTGACGCTGTATCCCGCACACAGCAGGGTAGGCAGAGGGATGTAAATAACACAATTAAGTTAAGTTAAATACCTAATGTTAAGACACTCCGTTCCCCACTTTCTGCCGAATTCTGGAGGCATTGCGTGTTAAGTGGCAGAACTCAACGCCGCGCTTTGCCTCGACACCAGAGCGAAGAAATGGAAATATAAATTTAAGTAAATATTTCCTCTCCTCGAGTGGGGATCGAACCCACAACCATACATACATATGTATAATATGTATAAAACGTAACACAAAAATAATTCCAACCAGCAGTTCCTGAGATTAGCGGTTCAACCAAACGAAATTATTCAGCACCTTAACATAGTATAAGTAGAAATAAATACATAGATAGATATAATATCTTTTTCTTCATACTAATAAAAGAAATTACATACAAACAGAAGCTAAAATTAATAAATGGTGCGTCTAATGAAGGCGTGATAGATCATTTTTACGAACGGCCACGGAATTGTGATTTACGATCCATTATGGATGGTTGGATGAAGGCAATATGGAATCTGGGAGTATTTATTGCTGTGTGTATTAATTTCAATTAAGTATTTTGGGTTTTTTTATTCGATTTTTAATTTATTTCTTTTTTGGGAAACGTATATTTAAGGTATAGTTTACTTTCTAGTGCCTAACTGTGAACGCGACGTTTGTGGGTTCGGTTCTCATCCCGTAAGATGAACCAAGTTTCCCATCTAGCCACTTTTTGCACAATTTTCGAGTAATTGCGTATTGAGTGGAGGGAAGAACATAAATCTTCCAATGGGAATTGAACCCACAATCGTTGCGTTTGACAGTCACACTCTGTACCACTGAGGCCGTCCTCAAGTACAGTATGCTACTAACAGTAGATATATTAAAAAAAAACTACAACTATCCTTCATTAAAAAAAAACATCCAAATTTATTATCTCTTCACAAGACTATTAATAACCTTTACCTTTAACACGGTTTCCTAAATTACGAGTAATTTATATAAATATATTCAATGAATGAATACGAAGCTTATATTTTATGTATTTTAACATGCTCCCCGTGGGTTGAATTTAAATTGCATCGACGTGACAGAGGTCGAGGTAATATGTAAACATATGATTAAGTTTAACAATATAACTAGGGTTCCCATCACGGCGTCACCTGCTTCAATACTAATATAATATGTATATAAAATAAATAAAAAAATCAGCTTCACGCTGTATCCCGCACAATGCAAGGTAGACAGGGGGAACCTAGTGTTAAGACACTTCGTTGCCCAATTTCTGCCGAATTCTGGAGGCATTGCGTGTTGAGTGGCAGAACTCAACGCCGCGCTTATCTGCTTTTCTTCGCTCTAGTGTCGCCTCGGCAATGGAAATATAAATTTAAATAAATATTTGTACTACTGTGATATGTACATACTATACAAATACACCCTTTTGAATTTCTCTGTTTATTAGTGAAATCTTCTTGTAATCTTTAGTGTTCTAATATCATTATGATTTTGAAAATAATGTTTTTACATTGAAAACTAAAGTTTTAGCCAGCTTTACTAAAAAAATCTTTTATTTATAAATAATAAAATATTTTTTTATCATTCATTAGAGGCCAGTCATGGCCCAGTGGTCAAAGTGTAATTGTAAACGCGACTAGTTGTGAGTTCGATCCCCACTCGATATTTTTTTAAATTTAAATTTTCATTTCTTCGTTCTGGTGTCGAGACAAAGTGCAACGTTGAGTTCCGCCATTCTACACGCAATGCCTCCAGAATTCGGCGGAAAGTGGGGACCGGAATGTATTAACTAGGTTCCCTCTGTCTGCTGTGTGCGGGATACAACGTGAAACAGATGTAATTTAATTTTAGTTTCAAATTAAATAGTTTAATTCATTAAACTCCTAGTCAAATATACTATATAAACTCCCACGTCCATAGCAAAATCTTATAAAAATTTTAATAAACACTAAAGAAAAAAATTGTCGTTTTCGTGCCAACAAGGTAATGTCAATATGGGTGCCGATATTAAAAATTCTTTCGCGGGCGTACAGGCTTGCAGTTCAAACGCATTTTACGATCTGATTGGATTTTGTAGAGTATTTACACATTCTACCCTTTTCCTTGTGAGATAGACGGATAGATATTTTTTTTAGCTTCACGCTGTATCCCACTTATAGTGTAGGTAGAGGGAACCTTGTGTTAAGGTACTCAGTTCCCCACCGGTTGTTTTGACATTGCTAGACGAAGTGGTGCCACTGCATCGGAGGTTTGGTCCCCAGTCGGGGTAATGAAATATTTAATATTTTCAGCAAAGCGTGACGTTGAGTTCCGCCACTCAACACGCAATACCTCCAGAATTCGGCGGAATGTTAAGATCGAGAAGCGATGAGTTAATAGGATTGGAGTGTCTTAATACTAGGTTCCCAGGTTCCTCTTTCTCACTGCTCACCCTGCTATGTGCTTAAACCTAAAGAAAGCAATAAACAATTATACTTATTAATTCATCAATAAATTCAACTATAATTTTTTTAACTATGACGTGACGTGACGCAGGAGCACAAAGTGTGACTGTAAAATCGACTGGTTGTGATTTCGATCCCCGCTCGAAGAAATGTAATATTTTAACATTTATAT
The DNA here is from genome assembly GCA_013421005.1 of Heliconius erato x Heliconius himera. Classification (NCBI taxonomy): domain Eukaryota; kingdom Metazoa; phylum Arthropoda; class Insecta; order Lepidoptera; family Nymphalidae; genus Heliconius; species Heliconius erato x Heliconius himera. The sequence continues at coordinate 51,801 of JAATLQ010033327.1, read as the reverse complement.
TTTCATTTCTTCGCTCTGATATCGAGGCATTGCGCGGCGTTGAGTTCCGCCACTCAACAAGCAATGCTTAGAGAACTTGGCGAAAAGTGGGGAACGGAGGTTCCCTCTGCTTATATTGCTATGTGCGGGATACAGCGTGAAGCTGATTTAATATTTTTTTATAACAAAACTAAGTGCAGCATGCACACAATAAACTATAATGTATGAGTCATGCAAAACACCTGTATCCCGGTCACTGACCCCACCATAGAGGGCCACATAAATATTCCATTGTGATTATATAGTAACCTGATAGGTGATAGCCAATTTAGTCAAAGTTTATTATTATATGACTAACTTTGATTAGGTTTTGTTATCGCTATGTCACTAAAAAAAAGAGAGTGATGAATCACTATGTTTTATTTGTGTAGATCAACAAATCTTATTAGTTCTTTAGTTTTACGTATTATTCCTTATATAGGGTATGGCCGAGAGAAATTAGTGTTGTCACTCTATCTTCTCCTTGAACGTGTTTTTCCTCCACCACAGGGTGGTATGCCTGTTGTCATTCGACAGAATAAACGTCAAGAAAGTGTGTTGCCCATTTTTCTCCCTATTATCGGGAATAGTCATTAATTGAATTCATTTCTATATAATTTCTTTGTGATACGCTGTGTGTCGTTAATAAAAATATTTAATATTTAATTCCCCCGTATGGGATTCGAACCCAACTGTAGCGTTTAAAGTTTGCAAGCAAGCTTGTGCCCCTGCGCCACGACAGCCACCGACGAATCCAAAAAAAATTTTTGAATATAACATATTTAGCATTTTGGAGCGAAAACGAGAACCCACTATTACTACTTTGGTTATGCCAACAGGAATATTGGGCCAAGAGATCTAATACTGTGGGAAAAACTAAGCATTTACCAAGCCACATATTATACGTACATACATACATACATATTGTACAAACGTCGATGAACTTCGTTGCATGCCAACGCCGACCCATTATTAGAGATTCTACTTAATATAACCAAGATTATGTTTATAGGCAAATTAAACTTGTTATTTTGTTATAAATTTATTTTATCTCTTAATGGGAACGGAGTGTTCACATTAGGTTCCCTCCGCTTACCCTGCAATATATGTATTAACACTATGTTCCCATGTTGCCACTGCCTACTCCGCAATATGCGGGATACAGCGTGAAGTTACGAACAAATATTTAATAAACATATGAATAAACTTTCGTATGTAAAGGATTTCCGTTTATCCGCTTCGATAACATAAGCGGAGTTAAGCTCCGCCTCTTTCCATATTATATCTCCAGTTAGCTAAAAATATAATATAATTTCATTAAGCCTATCCTAATATTTCGCAATCCCAAATACTCAGGGTATTTGGGATTGCGAAATATTAGGGATTGCGAAATATTATCTCCTTATAAATGAAGATGGACAAAGAAAAGTGGGAAAGTCCTTAATGATCATATAATGGCGACGTCATCGGCCCTTATTGGATTATATCATATTATACCCTTCTTATCTGATAAGGCATTAATAATGTATGTCGTATTATGGAATTTTGGGTCTTCGCTCTATATTGGCTATGGATGGCTAAAGATAGAGGCATTCAACATTTATTAAATTTTGTAAAAATTATGTGTTATGGGTTCGATTCTCACTCCGGGGAATACCTCGCTCTGGTAACGTGGTAAGGCGTGTTATTAAGTTCCGCTACTCAAGACTCAATGGCTCGAGAATTCAGCGGAAAATGGGGAACGAAATTGCGTTAATAGCAAACGATTGTCTTAATACTAGCGTCCCCGGTTCCGTCTGCTTACCCTACTATGTGAGTGAAACTAAGAAAATCGCGCATATTTTTTATAGAATACTTCTATGTATGTCACTTATTGTTTAGTTCTGCCAAAACTACGTGGCGTAGAACGCTGAAATGTAGGGTAGTAGAGAAAAAAATACCGAAATCTTCACACAAATACAGGGAAAAGTAGAATATTATCTATAATACGTTTTATATTTCACTCAAACGAGCGGCCAGTAGTTCCTTATATATTCATTATACTCGACATACATACAATACCTTTGTTAAACTTCAAAAGCACCATTTCAAAAGCAATTTAAACTAGTATCAAAAAGGGAAACTTTCTGAGCGTATAACATAATTTTCCATTGCAATTGCGGTATGGCGGTCAAGGTCGAGGGGTCAAACGCTTTTGACTTCACCATTTAGTTATATGGTATTAATCTATATATATAAAAGGACTTGTGCTGACTGACTGAGGTAAGACGCACGCAGAGCCGTAACCGCTGATGGTAGAAACTTGAAATTTGGGCTGATGTTTATTTTCATATTCTGGACATCCACTAAGAAGGGAATTTGAAAAATTTTAACCCTAAAGGGATGAAATAAGGGTTGAAAGTTTGTATGGAATAACATTTTAATCTGTACCGATTTTTATAAAATTTGAAATTCAGACTCTTAAAAATATTTCATTGAACACGTGTTTCATGGTTTTTTAGAATTTTTCCCCTAAGGGTTCAAATAAGGGGTTGAAATTTATATGGAAAAATCTTTAAATTACCACCGATTTTTATAAAAAATTAAATTCAAACTGTTAAAAATATTTTATTGAACACGTGTTTCGTGGTTTTTTTAGAATTCCCTCCTAATAAGCGGGCGAAGCCGCGCGCGCCCTCTAGTCGGTAATAATACTCTCTTTGAGTAAGTATACTCTCTTTTTCTATGATTCTTTTGATGCTTAAGATGTTTTTGTTTTTGAATTCTTAGAGTTGTAGTTTTATGTGTATTTTAGATATAGAAATCAATATAAGTACATAATTTACATATTCGTTTCCCTTTTTTGTTATATTAATATGTTACATATAGTATTGACTTAAAAAAATGGAAAAAGTAGAAATAATTTATTTGTATTTTTATTTTGCTTAAATTTCTAAAAAAATATTCATGACAATGTATCGAGTGCCATAATTCAACGCCACTTGGAGTCCTTCCAATATATATATTTTTTTCTTTTACCTTCTCGCTGCATTTTGCACGTAACAGGGTAAGCAGAGAACCTAGGAACCTAGTGTTAGGACATTCCATTCCTCACTTTCCACCAAATCCATCTAAGCATTGCATTTTAAATTAAATTAAATATAATTCTTGCAGAAGTTAATGCAGAAAGCGGGGAACAGAGTGTCTTAACACTAGGTTCCCTCCGCCTACCCTGCTGCTTGCGAGATACAGCGTGAAGCTGATTTGTTTTTTTGTAATATTATTATTACCACAAGTAGTAATCGAACCCACCACCATCGCATGTACAAACACTGTCCCGATTGCCCTGTCAAACAAATCATTATTATAATCAACATAATGATTTGTTTATGACAAAACTAAACATCATTTTTAATGACACCATATATTCCAGTCATACGACATGTCTGTGACACAAACAAACAAACAGCCCGTTATTTTTCCATATGTGAATGTGAATATAACGAGGTCGGTCTAACGATCGTGTCATTATGTCAATTTTTGACGCGATAAACAATAATAATGACATTAGAAATGTGTATGGTACAAGCATTTTTTTTTATTTTTGTTATAGAGGCTATTCGTGGTTGTGAGCAAAAGCTGTAAAAGCAACAGGTTGTGGGTTCGATCCCAACTCGTGGAAGTAAAATATTTAATATTTTTATTTCTTCGCTTTGGTAACGAGGCAAAGCACGGCGTTGATTTCCGCTACTCAACATGCAAAGGTCCGAAAATTGGAGGTAAAAAGGGGAAGGGGAAGTTAAAATATTTAACGTAAACGTAGTTGAAGTTCAAGAGACCTATCTACTTAAAAATTTTACAAAAAGGACTTGAACCTGCACCCCACAATACATTTATCCCAACGCAACATCCCTAAATAACATAGAAGTAGAAAAAAAACGCTGATAAAAGAACTCATAAAAACAATTGTTTGTTTTATACGCGTTGTAAATCATACCAACTTTGCACATTAGAGTCGTTTCACGTAGACTCTAGCCGCTTATCATTTCTTTTTTTCATACTTAGCAGGTGTAGAGATATGAAATATATGGTTTTTTTTAACCACCGACGAAAATAGAGGGGTGTTGTAAGGTTGACGTGTCTGTGTATCTGTTGGTGGCGTCGTAGCTCCCAAACGGATGAATTAATTTTGATTTAGTTTTTTTATTTGAAAGGTTACTTAATCGAGTGTTGTTTGCTATGATTCTAGAAAATATGTTTAGTCGTTTGAAGATTATAAGCTGTTCCCGTTGTTCTAGTTGATTGTTTCCTTTGTGGAAATTATTGTATTTTCGGTTTTTTTATATGTTATATCAGAGGTATATTTGTTAGAAAATTGCAGAATGTGAAGCTTCGTGTAAGCTGAAAGCTGAAATAAATCATTGTTCTTATTTTTAGAGTTCCTTACTTCAAAACAAAAAAAGACCGGAAACCTTACGTAATAACATTTTGTTCGTCTGTTTCAATCATTCTAACTTTGCAGATTACACTCGTTCCACGTAAACTTTAGCCGCGTTAGTTTTATCATTTCATTTTTTTCATACTTTTCAGGTGTAGAAAAATTATGTATTTCTTTTGTAATATTTTTCTTTTAGCGGTTGGGAGAGTGTGAAGATAGAATTTTGAAATAGGTCGCGCTTTTCCCTTTTTTTGCTTATTTTTTAAAGACGCTAGTAGGTACGTGTGGTACTTTTTGATCTTTAAAACTGGCCAGGCCAGCCGTGGCGCAAGCGCACAAAGTGTGACTGTAAAACCGAGTGGTTGTGGGTTCGATCCCCACTCGAGGAGATGAAATATTTACTTAAATTTATATTTCCATTTCTATGCTCTGGTGTTAAGTTAGGTTCTACCACTCAACACGCAATACCTCCGGAATTCAGCAGAAAGTGGGGAACGCAGTATCTTAACACTAGGTTCCCTCTGCCTACCCTGTAGGGTGCGGGATACAGCGTGAAGCTGATTTATTTGACTTATTTAAAACTACCACACACAATCAATATCTACACCTAGGTATTACACATACATACATACATACCTCTTGAATTGCCACATCTATTAAAGAAAATTTTATATAATCTGTTGCGAAGTTTGAAAAATCTAAGAATACATCAGTTGGAACCTCCAACTAGGAAGCAACCTTATTTATACTTAAATAACCTTAAATAAGGATTATTTAAAATAATAACTTGAATATTAAAAAATATTTGTAACTAATATTTAACTATTTGTGCTTATAACAGATAATTTGCCAATAACATAATATAATAATATTATTAGTAGGTAAAACGTCACCCAACGTGTTCCAACTTCTCTAACGACTGTAATAGATTTTCTTATTTCGCAGTAACTTTGTCAACGCGTCGAGTTGCTAAGGTTGCCAATAGGTGGGACAATTTGGTGGCGTTAAGATTTTTATCTGGATTTTCTCTTTTTAAAACGGAGAATCTCTCTTTATTTCTCACTCGCGTAGATTGTGTGTTTAATTTCCTTTGGTGTTATGTATGTATATGTATATATGTATAATACTCTTTGAATTAGAAAAAAAATATATTTAAATAGACTGTTATAGCGCAGCGGCACATCCTCTGATTGTAACTGTGACGATTGTGTGATCAATTTCGACTCTGGAGAATGAATTAATTTCTTTTTCACATTCTTTTCACAAAGAAAATTGGACGGAAAACGATAAAAAAACATGAGAATACAGCACTAAGCAAAAAAAACACAATTCTTAAACTAAAAATTATTTATGAACCGTAAAAATAATATATTTAAGCAACCCTGTCCCCGGTCGATTTGATATTTTTTCCTCGTTACTGCCCAATTTACGAGTTAACCCTACGATATATACTACAGTTTTAGAAAGCTTTGTGTTGAAACGTCTCGTATTTTCCTTGCTGGATCGAAACATTAAGCTACGGTTCAGGTGTTTTTAGTAATAGATATTTAGTATAAGTGTTTTTATTTGGTTAATATAATATGTTTTTTACAAAAAATGTTTGAAACAAAGTGATATTGGAATGTAAGTAGGTGACTTGAATGTGAATTGCCTGCTGTACGCAGATGATGCAGTGCTCATTACATCATCAGAATGCGAGTTGCAGGCATTAGTCGTCACTCTGAAAGAAGGGTGTAAATATAATGGTCTAAGCCTCAATGCGAATAAGACAAAGATTCTGGTTTTTGAAAGAGATGAAGAAAGGATGGAATGCAAGATCAGTGTAAATGGCAATATATTAGAATAAGTGAATGAAGTGGTATATTTGGGAAGTATGTTCAGTGGAGATGGTAGATACGAGATGGATGTGGAAAGGCGTATTTCTACCGGTAACAAGGTTAACCGAACCTTAGCTAATGAGATGGCGAAATAACATTGAAGAGATACATAGAATGGCTGGTACTAGTGAGGATGTCACGGATAGAATGAAGAAGACTGTGCTCAGCTGGTTTGGGCACCTCGAACGAATGAGTGATGAAAATGGCAAAAAAAGATTTATGATGGAAAAGTGAGTGATAGGAGAGGTACGTGGGAACGCAATATCAAAAATATTGGAAGGTCACGTAAAAAGCTTGAGGACCGGAGGGCATGTATGAAGAGGTTGATGAAACGTGAAGCTAAGTTAAGTTAATATATTTTCAAGTGGCGTTGAGTTCCGCCACTCAATGTGCAATGCTTCCAGAATTCGGAGGCGGATTGCAAAAAAAGTGTTAATTTTTTAATTTACCGCTTATAGCAAAAGTAGGCTGAAGAAATATAATGTTAACACATTGCAAGTTGAGCGATGGAGCTCTGTGCCGCATTTTATATTATTACCAGAGTGAAAAAAAGAAAAGTAATTCCTCCCCTCTGGAAATCGAACCCAACCTTCGGTTTTACAGTCAGATGCCGTACCGCTGCATCATGATGGCCTTCAAATCGTCTCTACTTTTCCTCTTCCCTATTCACCTTGTACCTAGAAAGGTGAATACAACTCTATTATTACCCCACTACATTCTAATAATAATTATCAATAGAATATTCATATTTCCATACCTAAGTTGAATAGTGTCACGGCGTTCCACCTCGTTAGTTGTGCGTGAGTTTGTTACGTAAATATCATGTTACACATATGATAGTATGCAGATTGAGTAAGATTGATTGATTGATCAATTAGATTATCTTAATAAATATGTGTTTATAGATATAATCTATAGTGATAAGGGAATAGGAAAAAAGTTTGTGTAGCTAGCGTAGTGGTAAGAGAAGCAAGAGCTTGGTTAACCTTTGAGAACACTAGTCCAGTCCAGTATCGATGATACTGGAGGAAGGTACCTTTTTTTTTGAATTGACTTAATGCTGTTGACCTGGACTGGTCTTGACAGCGTCACCGGGCTGGGGTGGAAGGTACCGTAGCATAAAGACCCAGAAGGATTTAAAGGAAGGACGCGACGGAGTGGACGACGTGAACGAGGTTTCGGGCTTCATTCTTTCCGGCTACCCCGTTAAAGCGAAATAAAGACTGAACAATTTACAGAATATTACAAAAGTGAAAAAGCGCGTTTTTCTCTACTTTTAAGGGGGGTAACGCATTTATGTATTTCATCTGGAGTTACACGAGAAATTAAAAAAATATGCAAATAATTCCCCGAATAATACTTCAATCAATTACCATCAAGTTCATGCCCATGCCTAATCCGCATGTTATATACAACAATTCTCAATAAAGATTTAAAGAATATAAAATAGTAAAAAAATACATTTAAACTTCACTTAGCTTCACACTTTATCCCTAGCGGGGTAGTCAGAGAGAACGGAGCGCTAAACGCTACAGTCTCTACATACCTCTTTCACCTCGTCCACTGTCATCAACCTCGGCATACATGCCCTCCGGGGGAGTAATACATGTAATAAGAATGAAATAAGTGCGATGTTCAGTTCCGTTCCATTCATTGCCCCGAATTCGTCTTAATGAGCGGTAACATGGAAAAAAGATATTATCATATTTACCAGAAAACATATTAAATCTTTATTTATACTATTAATTTACTTTACTATTAATAACTTTATTTCTCAAAAGCCCATCATAAATAAGGGAAGCTCACCTCTAACTAAATTAAGCTCAGGTGCCGTGTAAGATAGGCAGTATTATGTTCTTAGTATTTACTGGAGATTTTTTTTTTATTATTTCAGTATAGAGCCCAATATAATTTATATTGTTTAATTTATATATGACACTAGTAACCTATTCGTTTGCGTGAACTGTAAAACGTGAAATCCAATTTATTCCGTTTCCGTTCAAGAATACAGTGGAGAGTGTGAGTCGGAAGTGTCTTAATGGGAACGGAGTGTCTTAACACTAGGTTCCCTCTGCCTAGCCTGCTATATGCGGGTTATAGCTTGACGATAAGGATTTTTTCTTAGCTTTGCGATACAGCAGAATACGTAAAATCTTTTGTTAAACCATTCCGTCCTCCAACTTCTACCCAAAATCGAGACAGCGTGTTGAGCGGAACTGAACGCCACAATTTGTCTTATTAAATAATAAAAACACATTATCATTATCGTCATATTGCAATGTCAAAATTAAACGGCCATTCCTTAATCACCTTTATCCACTTTCGTTTTCTTTCGACATGATAGCTGCAGGCCACGCGTGACCCTTGCTCTGTCATGAGAAAACACAGTACCTCCTCGTGTGTCATTACTGTTAGCTGTGGTCGATTATTATTAACATAAATATTGAACCGCTTTCTAGTTATTTTCTTAATGGTACAGAGTTCAAAGCTCAATTTGGATTATTAAACGTGTGTATGACATGGGGTTTCTTTAAAAATATTTTTTCTTATGTATGTAGGTACATAGAGAAGAAAGAAAAGAGTGACGTGCCATTAGAATTCACTTTTTTTCCTCGCATAGCGTAGGCTAATATTGATATGAAATTCCAAATTTTTTACAAAATTTTCAATAGTGGCTGAAGTTAACGCAGAGGTTTCCCTCATTACCATAGCGAGGTAATAAAAATAACTCGTTCCTCCGAATGGATATCGAACTTATAACCGTCGCGCTCACAGCCAAATGCTGCCTGGATCTTGTAATGTAGGTATATCTGAAAGGAAAAAACATTTCATTCTGATGAAGAAAGAAGATATATGACTAAAATCTGGCTTCTTCTTGTCTATTTTGAAATATTCAAATAGAATTTTGCCAATATTGCCTTATTATATTATTGCCTTTGATCAAGTCTAGGACTATGTCAATAACTAAACAACCATTGCAGTGTTTCCCAAAGTAGCGGAAAAAAGGATTTTTTTCGAACTATCACAAAATAAATGTACATAAGTTACGGATTTTAGCCTTTACAAAAACAAAAGGAAAGAGTCCCTTGGGAAATCTCAATAAAGATAACAATTTAAAACATTTACACCCTTATTCTTAAAGTGATAAAGTTCAAAATGAACGTTGCTTCTCTTTTCTCACATCTATTGTTTAACTCTTAGAGTGCCATAGTTTATTCATAAACACTTAGTTCTTGTTAAAATAACGGACCTTTTTACTTTCTTGATCTTTTATTCTTGTTTTGTTTCATACAAATTTTGTTATTATAATTGAGTCAAGATAGAAAGGGAGATTTGCTTATTCGTAAAGTACCTTTACAGCTGTATTTAGGGTTTTTAATTAGCGGTTGCAGGTTCAGTTTTACGTTTTCCCGCTTTTAGAGAAAGGTAAAATAGTGTTGAGACACTTTATTCTCCATTATCCGATTAATCGAACATTGCTTGTGTTGAGTGACGTAATCCATCGTCGCGCTTAGTCTCCAAATCAAAGAAACAAAAAAAATCATTACCCCAAGTGAGAGTTGAACCCGCAGCCGTCGCCTTTACAGTCAGACACTGTATCACTGAGTTAGTACGATATCGGTCTAATCAAGGTTTGATTCATATTAAATCACTTAAAATTCTTATATTTGCACAGATTTAAAGTTAGCTATTACTACATCCGATAGCAGTCAATTCTTTTGACAATTCCTTGTTTAAGATAAGAGATAGTAGTCACTACTTATTTTTTTTGTAAGGCTTAGGTATTTTTTAATATTTATTTAGGACAAAACCAGAAAAAAAACAACTGCTACTACATTAATAGTTCATTAACACAACATATACCTAAACGTTTTGTAGAAAAAAATATGATAACGAAATTTTATTATAATGCAGTTGTTGATTAATATGTAATCAAACTAGTGAAATGAAAATACTTATTTTATTTTATTTAGCTTCACTTTCACTTTTTATCCCTAGCGGAGAGAGAAATGCAGAGAAAGTAGAGATCCAATCGCAACTTTCCCGGACTGGATATTGAACCCCAAACTATCGTATATACAGACAGACATACAGCCATTGTGTCAAATTACTGGTACAAATTCCAAATTGGGGCATTCATCAAATTATATAGCTAACATTGTTGTCGGTGCTTCATCAGGACGATCTGACCGATACAGGAATATTCACATATTGTAATTGAAGTCAGTCGTGGCGCAGCGGCGCAAAGTGTGACTGTAAACACGAATGGTTGTGGGTTCGATCCTTACTCGAGGAGATGAAATATTTACTTAAATTTATATTTCCATTTTCTTCCCTCTGGTGTCGAGGCAAAACGCGGCGTTGAGTTCTGCCACTCAACACGCAATGCCTTCAGAATTCGGCAGAAAGTGGGGAATGGAGTGTCTTAACACTAGGCTTCCTCTGCCTACCCTGCTGTGTGCGGGATACAGCGTGAAGCTGATGTATGATGTATGTACATATAGTAATCTTAAGATATGGCCTTTATGGCGTAGTGGCATAGTATGACAGTAAGCGGTTGTAGATTCGTTTCTACTTGGAGGAATGTATTTTTTATTTCCTGGCTCTGCTCATAAGACTAAGCGCGGAGTTTATTTCCAACACTCAACACGCAGTCTTCAAAATTTGACGGAGCGTAGGAGGCTTAGTGTCCCAACCCTAGGTTCTCTCTGCCTAACCTTTTATATGTGGCATCATCATCATACATCGTGAAGCTAAAAAAATTAAACCTAGTAATAAGGCATCGTAGTGATATGTACGTACCGAATCCAATCCCATCCCATCCAATTTCATTCGTTCAAAACTGATGAAAAGGGAAAACGGAGTGTCTTAACACTAAATTAACTTATCGAACTTTAAAAATAACATAATTACATAACGACTACATTAGACAAGCGACATATAAATGTTATATTAAAGGATTTACTATATTATAAAAAGATTTTAGGGTTATTCGCAAAAATATCACGTACACTGTAGTATGTGGTACGTGACGCCTGTGTGGGAAGCCTTTGAAGCCTTCGGAGACTTCAATTTGTAATTTTTTATAAATGTTCCTATTAGAGCCGTATAGTTGTCGATTTTTAACTTTTATTGCTGTTTTCAACGATGTAATAAAGTTTTTTTTTCGAAAAATTTAGAATTTTATATTGCAGATTTTGAAGCTGCACCTCTTACTTCCAAATGGGTGGTGCAGACATTATAGCTATATGTTTTTATTACAATACATATTTTGTTGTAGAATCTGTAATAGATATTACATCTTACAAAGCTCTACTATACATTAATTTTTTATTAAAAGATATTTTTCACATTACAATTTTTTTTTAATTCATGAGATTTTCAGCAAATACTAAAAAAATCCAATCCGATTTTTTTTATATGCGTTCGATCGTTATCAAATAAAATTCGAAATATTTTAAATATATTGATTAAAAAAACTAATTAGGTAATAATATCGAACCTTTCAAATTAAAAATCGACTCACGCTTGACCAGTATTTTATATTCGTACTATAAAACGTTTAATGTCAACCGCTACAGACCATTGAACTTACAAATTCCATATAAAATATTTTTGTAAATTTGGAAACGTTTTCTCATCAGAATACTTAAGTGTAGGCTCTCGATGTAACACCTTAAATCACCTTATATCTTGTTATAAAAAACTTAGCCTCTCTTAGAAATATGTGTGATCTATATCTATAACTTCGGCAGAAAGTGGGGAACAGAGTGTCTTAACACTACCTACCCTCTGCCTACCCTGCTGTGTGCGGGATACAGCGTGAAGTTGATTTATTTATTTATTTTATCTATATCTATACAGCTTCACGCTGTATCCCGCACACACAAAAGGATAGGTAGAGGGAACCTAGTGTTAATACACTCCGTTCCCCTCAATGACCTCTATACAAACAAATAAACAAAATGTTTTTTGTAATTTCAAAATAATTATATTTTTTCAAGTGGATAAAATTATTTACGATACTAAAACATATTCAAACAGTTTAAAAAATATCTGTCTGTCTGTGTTTCCATTTGTCCGGACTAATTTTCGGAACATCTGAACCCGTTTATGGGTCTTTTACTGAAAGATAGAGGGAGCTGTAGAGCAACCAACTTAACGGTTACTTTTAGTTTGAAAAATTCCAAAAGTGTATACTGTTATAGATAACCATACTAAAATAATCAACCAGTTTTCCATAAATAATATGAAATAAATATTAGTAGAGTTCAAGGAGGCCTCTAGTAAGCCTGTATAAAAATCTTCCTTTACTGGAGGACTGCAAAACGTACAGCAGGAACTAAGCGGCGTAGAACGCTGGCATTGGTATGTGGTTTTGTTGGTAAGGGATCAGGATTGTTTATATAGACATAAAAAACAAGCTAAAGCTCGTTTCTCAACTCCAATTTTAAATGAGCAAACGTGCGACTGTAAACACGACAGATTGTGGGTTCGATTCCCGTTCGAAGAAATGAAATATTTAGTATTTTCATTTCACTAAGTTCAGCCACTCAACACGCAATGCCTTTAGAAATTGGCGGAAATTCATAATGGGAACGGAGTATTTTAATATTAGGTTCCATATGCCTAATTTCCTGTTATGTGCGGGATACATGTTATGTGTGTGAAAACATCAAAATATCAACAACAAATTCACAGCGTGTTTGTTCATCACGGTAGCTTAGTCACCATTTCTTTTGAAGTTATCACTTATTCATATACGTACATATTGTACGAGTTCCTTGGAGAATATAGAATTTGCACTATGAGAGTTTCCTTTTATGAGGCTTTATAGGGTTGTGTATTTCGTTTATAAATGCCCAGTTTGTTTTGTTTGTTAATTTGTTGTTTGTTTGTTAATTTGTTTTTGATATTTTTTTTTCGCTATCTTTTACTTTTTTTATCTAATTTTCATTTTTGAAGACAGTTTCTATGATATAATTAAATCGCATTTACCTTGTGGTAATTCAACATTTCTGTTAGTATTCTAATTTTGTTAAAAGGCTGAACCCTAGTGTTTAAACACTCCGTTCCTCACTTTCCGAAGTATTTTTTGAGACCTTGCGTATCGAATTCAACGCCATGCTTCGTCTTCTAGAGCAGTAAATAAAAATAAATTAAATACAATGATTCACTCAAGTGGAAATCGAACCCGCAACCGTCGTGTTTACCGAAATCCGAATCATATCGAAATAAAATCTATATATTTTCTCAATAAGACGATAGGTACAAAGTTTGCGATGTTGGCATTTCTGCGTTCGACGCAGGTATTAAATTGTATTTTATGAAAGGTTCATATCATTCTACGGGGGGTCATGTGACATTCACGTGTGCGACCCCTTTTGATTTATTTTAGGTTACATCTGAAATGGCAGAATAAATGTATTAGTTTTATATTGGAAATGGAATTATTAGAGAGAATAGCATGTTTTATTTTTGCGGCGTTTAGTTCCGCCACTCTACATGTCTTGGAAATTGAGCGTTGCGTGGGACATAGCGAAGCTAAGAATAAGTTGGTCTACGTTGGAAGTGTGTAGTTTTATATTTCTTTCTTAGGTGTAATTAAACTACGTGCCGCGGCGTTGATTTCCGTTATTCTATACAAAACATCTTTAAATAGGCATAAAGTGAATAATATAGTGATTAATATTTATATTCGCGTTATTTATTTTAAATATTCTTTTTACTTCATGTTGTTCCACATGACAGACAAACGAAACCTGGAAACCTAGTGTTAAGAAGAGAAAATTATAATAGTAATTATTTAATTCCCTTAAGTGGTAATCGAACCCACAACCCACGCTTGTGCCCCTGCACCATGATGCCTCATCAACTAATATTGATATATGTTAAAAAAATATGTATTCATTTCTCCTATTCTAAATATGTTAATCTACAAGTTCGTGTAACATTTGACAATTTAATTCACACGTCAAATCAAACAAGAAACTGAGGTTAACTTACAACCTACGCAATGTATAATCTTGTAAAGTATGTTTTTAGTGTTAATAAGTACTAAAAACAAAAATATCTTAAAAATATATATGTATTATATGTAAAAGATATATGTATACGGCAGGGTAGGCATAGGGAACCTATTGTTAAGACACACAGACACTGTTCCCCACTTTCCGCCGAACTTGTCGTGGCAATGCGTGTTGAATGGTGGAACTCAACGTCGGGCTTTTGCTTTGGTTACAGAGCAATATTATAATATATACATAATAATAATAATTAATTTCGTCGGGTGAAGAAAACTTACAACCGTCGCGTTACAGTCACACCTTTGTGCCCCTGCGCCACGGCGGTCTCATGAAAATATTAAATATTTAATTTGTCTGTGTGGAAATCGAACTTACACCGTCCTGTCGCGATAACTGTCACACGCTTGTGCCTTTGCGCCACGACTGAACTTCAAATAAAATTATAATAAACTTTTTAATAGCTTACATTTGTCAATGTGATATTCTTAATAGGTACACCGATTTTCTTGTCTTATCGTAATCGAGTAATAAATAAGATATCTCTTTATAATATTTAAAGAATATTTTTAGCGTCACGCTGTGTCCCGTACGTGGAAGAAAAGAGGGAACCTACTGTTAAGACATTCTCATTCCAATTCTCAGGAACTCAACGTCGTGTTTCATCTTGCTACCAGAGCGAAGAAATGAAAATTATTAATTCATCTGAGTGGGAATCGAATCCGCAAAAGGCTTATAGTCAGATCGTGTGCCGCTGCGTTACGATGGCCTCCTCATAATTTCCCGTTGCACTGTTATGTTTATGATAGTGGGTTCAAATTTCATAATATTATAGTTATATTGAAAATCACTTAGTATGGTAGGTTTATGAATATTGGTTTGTCATTAAAAAATTTTATGATATTTCAAAGTATTATTTACATACTTTGTAATATTTGCTAATAATTTTATAAAACTTAGACAAGTTTGACCAAATGATCTTAAAAGTATAGTTTGTTCGCGTTTATAACGGAATCCGAAAAATCTATTTTTCCCGTTCACAAATCTTCTTTGAGTGTTCGTATATACTTCCTCAGTACTTTTTGCTATAAGGTATCTGTCTGTCAGTGATAAAATTAAAAGTGGGGACCTTAAGTTCCGCCACTCTACACGCGGTATCGAATTCAGGAGAAAAGCAATGCCTCCCGAATTCAGCGTAGAGTGGGGAGCGAAGTGCCCTCATGGGATCGAAACTAAGACATAGTTCTAGGTTTCCGGTTTTCTAAAAAAAAAGCCTTCTAGATGAGCAACAAAACTCTGAGGCTCTTCCTATACCATAATGCTTACCTCGTATTCAAATAACAGATCCATTTCAAATTACAACAATACACAACTCATTTCACTAGAACACATCAAATAATAATTTTATTCACGAACAAACATAAAAGATCTCCGAAAGAAAAATATTAAATAAATAAAGCTTTATAAATATTTCATATGTCATTCCGTAATGTTCGGACAATCAGATAGCGAGGGCCGTCGATACGAGCACGCTGTATCGTGACCCCGATGTAAACGGGACTTTATACGGCTGTTCTATTATAGAAAATAGTATTTTTTTCTATTTTGGCTATAAACGCGACAGTGGGGATTCGATTCCCATTCGGGTAAATGAATCATTCTCTTTGCTTCGCTCTGGTAAAAAAGACAATGCGCGGCGTCATTGTACAGTCAGTTCGTCCTTATATGTGTTGTACCATGGTACCTACATATATATAGTTTGGTAAATGGACCCTAGTGTTAAGACGCTCCCCATCTTCCTTTGATTCTGAAGGTGTTGCGTATTTGCGTATGGCGGAACTTAAAGCCGCGCTTTACCTCGACAACAGAGCGAAGAAATGAAAACCCCAAAATTTACTCGTTTACAGTCACACACATGTGCCACTGCGCCGCGCCTGAAAAATTAAATTAAATTCTAAATTTGAATTACATTTTGTTATATTATATATTTCATTTCATATTAACAACACCATGTACATATCCCCATAAGATATCAATGGTGATCCTTGGCTGGTCCGAGCAATCGCTCGGTCACGAATTTTCTACGCACATGTATTAATGGAAGCTAAGTTGTAAGCAATTATTATAATTTTTGGTTTATATACAAATAAACATGACATCATAAAAAAACCTATAAAGCATCTGATTGAATGCAATTGGAAACTTAAATAACAAATATAAGAAGTTCTTATAATTTTATTCAATCTGTCAAAATATTTATGTATATATTTATACCAGCGCATCACTCTTTTTACCACATGTCAGGAAAGGATGAGGGGACCTAGTATTAAATTACAGTCTTCTTTTAATAAGTAAAATAAACTAAAATGTACGTGAAAATAAAAAAAATCTAGCATAAAATAATGACAACAACGAAGCAAGTTTAAAGATAAAACAAGTACCAGCCATCAAACAAAAGTTAAAACAAAAAAGAAATTAAGACAGTTACGCGTTAACTATTTTGAGGAAATATGACTCTTGTGAAAAAATCGCTCCTTGTGGGACACTTTTACTAATTACTTCAATTCTGTATTGTTCAATTTTCAACTTTAATTCAAAACGCTAACGTCCATTTCAGAATAACATCGTCAATAACGACCATTATGTTCTCTATCTATTATCTTTCTCTTAACTTCTGACGTTTTAATGCGATTTAAACTTTAATGTATTCAGGTCTAAGGTTCAAATTCGCTGAATTCTCCAATCAAGGGACACATGACATCCACTACATCAAAATCGAGACCATTTTCAAATTAATTCCGAACGGTTTTCTAATTGGCGCGACGTGACTCCGTCCTAACATCTGATGTAATATAAATTAGAATTTTGTGTGATATTCTTGTAATACTATGTAATTATGGTAAATTATAAGTTGATATTTTTAAATTAACTCCCATATTTATTAGAAAAATGAAATTTGGGTAAAAATAATTTTAAAAAATGTTTTTTCAGCTTCATACTTTATCCCGCATAGTAGGATAGAGGGAATATGTTTCTTTTCTTTAGTTGACCACAGTGGGGGATCTCGAGTGGGCATCGAATTCACAACCTCCGCGTGTACAGACTCCGCGTGTAGTCAGACAGTCAGATGCTACCACTATGCGGCATCACGGTGGCCTCTACATAAATTGATATGATTAAAATTAGTACCACGCTGAAATAGACAATTTTGGGAATCTCGGATTAACTCATGATCTCAAATTTGAAGTAATCTCCTTGAATAACTGTTTTTTAACTGCTCTAGTTAACTAAGCTGAGATTCATCAGACCATGACAAAATTTTATTATAGTCTGATATAAGTTTTTATCGAATATTTGATCAAACTTTTCAATTTTTTTCTGGCTTTAGCGATAATTGTACACAGGATATGTTAAAGAAAATAAATAATACTAGTTATATCCCGTAACTTTGTTCCGTAAAATATAAAACGTAAAATCCGTTTTTTCCGTTGCCATAAGACATCGAGGAGTGTTATCTTAATGCTACACTCCCCTACATGCCCAATTTCGTTCTACGCCGGTAGTTTCGGCAGTCACTAAGTATAGAAAGCGTTTATTTTTTGTATATATTTAGATTCATATTTATGAATTTAAAATTTCCTTCTATACCTACAACCTATCTGATGTGTTTCCCAATTTACATTCATCTACAAGGATTAAATACCCATTGACAGACTTGCTCTTACTGGTCAAAAGTGCGTTTCGTTGTAATGCTACTCCTCCAAGATCGTTAAACCTACAGCTCTGAAACTTTGCAGGAACGTTGTGGACGACACGGTGATACCAGCGAAGTAGTTTGGTGATAATTGTAATTGTAGTTTTTGAGTAAATGATCAAAATGTGTCCCATAGAGTTAAGCTGTGGAACGTTTTGAAGTTCCCGAGCACAGATTGAACTTTAACTAACCTAAACCACTCCTTATTAAGACATATTTAAGACATTCTATTCTCCACACACTGCTCAATTTGAGAATTCTACGCGGTGGTTTTTATCTTGTTACCAGAGCTAGGAAAATTAAATAATTTATTCCCCCGAGTAGAAATCGAACCCATCATTCATTCGCTGTGCCACTGCACCACTACAGTCTCTTTTCTCTATTAATAATAATAGAATAAACAATTCAATTACTATTATTTCCATAGTCTTCTCGTTAGAAGCATACAACGCGAAACATGGTACCTTCTGAATTATTAATGTAGGTAAAACGAAACTAAATTGAAGTGAAGCAAAATACCTGAACAGGTAAAAGTTAAAACAGTCAGCTTTGTTTATAAAATTTATAATACAATAATTGTAGAGTTGTGCTACGGTAATAAATAAATAAAAACCCATTTGCTATTAATATAGAATACGAAACAATAAGAGAGACATCGGTGTTGAGTTACGCCGTTCAATATGCAATTTATGTAAAAATAGATGGGAGAACAAAGTAATTTACTAGGTATTTTCTATCCCTACCTTCCTTTTTTGAACCTGACTGTAAAGAAGACAGTTATGGGTTTAATTTTCACTCCTGGGGATTATTACACTGAAATGATTTTCGTGTATCCGCTCTAGTAATCAAGACACGGTGTTGAGTTACGCCACTCCACTCATCGCGTCTCTGTCTAGAAAAAAATTATGTAGAGAACAAAGGTTTTCTCTGCAATATACGAGAAACCAAAACAAAGCTCAAAAATACTTTTTACTAAACTGTAAAAAGAAATAGTAGTAGGTACTGGTTGTACGTATGTATGTCAGTTCACGATCATTAAGCAACTCTCATTAGTCCAAGCATCGAATTTCTCTAAAGCTTTAAATCTAGGTTCCGGTTTTTTCTTAAGCCCAATATACTTAAAATATACGGTTAACGTCTATTTAGTCGAAGCTATACATTACTCGAAGTTCAACCTTTCTAAACTATAAAAAAAAACATGAACATTTTTAAGTAAAAAAAATACTGCGACACTAAAACGCGGTTAAAATAAATTCAGGTAATATATATGGAACATACCTACTTAAAAAGAAATTATTTATGTCGTACTCACTTTTTTCGGAAAAAGGATAAACAAGATTTTAAGACCCAGTGGAATTTAAATGTAGAACTCAAAATATTATATAAAAATATTGTCAAAATTTAATATTTCATCTCCATTGTCCACAGATTGCGTTCACCTTCAGCTATACAAGGATTTAAAGGAACGTCAGAAGAACGGTCAAACTAAAGCGTCGCTGTCGCTACAACAGTATCTCGGGTTCGAATCCGGCTTCACTCTCGACAAAGAATCAAACACTTTGGCCATTCTGTGCGAAGACGTAGTGCCTGTACTAGCGTTTGATACAAGAGAAATCTTAATACAGTGGAGGGTTAAGGTAAGATCAATTTTTTAAATTAGATTTTTAATAGTCTGGTACAGTACGATACAGCGTGTGATTGTAAACGCGATGGTTGTGGGTGCGATTCTCATTCGGGGGATTAAACTATTTTCATTTGCTCGTTCTGGTAAAAAGGCAAGACGCAGCGTTGATTGATGATACTTAACACCATGCTTTCGACCATAGTGTCAATCGAACTTACTACCACCGCACTTATGTCAAACCAAACCCTATCCCACTGCGCCACGACGACCTCAGACAAAATAGATTTATGCTTTCCTCGTCATATATGTATGTATGTATACCCCCATCGAAACATCAAAATCGATATATAAATAATTCCCCGAAAGAGGAATCGAACCTATAACCATCACCCTTACAGTCAAACGCTGTCCCAATGCTCCACAACCACCTCAAAACAAAATATATAGATTTACATTCTTCATCATATATGTATACTCGTATAGAGACATCGAGGTTAATGTAATGTATAGCTATATTTTACTTCAGAATGTGGGACGATTATCGTCGTCTCCAATCGATATCCTGGGCGACATGACTTAAGACTAATCCGCCTTTATGAGAGCGAATTAATCCCAATTAGTTTTATCATTTCAAATAATTGGTAGCTGGGAAACTAATCTACACTAATGTTGAGAGTGGATCTCCTTTCGAGTTCTAGTTGAGAGGTTGAAGTAAATGTTGTAGACATTGAATCTAATCCATCCACATATAATTATGTATATAAAGTTTTTTAATATATCATTTTTTTTCATTAACTTTTTCCAGTGTGGTATATTTTAATTTTTTCGCTCTGGTGTCGAGGCAAAGCACGGTGTTGAGTTCCGCTACTCAACACGCAATGCCTCCAGAATTCTGCGGTAAATGGGGAACGTAGTGTTAAGCGGGGAATAGTGGAGAACGGTGTGTTTTAACACTAGGTTCCCTATGCCTACCCTGCTGTGTGCGGGATACAGCGTGAAGCTGACTTTTTTGTTGTTTTTTTATTAAATGTGAAAAAAGGGCAGACGTGGCACACAGGGTCACGAGCGTGCGACTGTAAACGCGACAGATTGTGGATTCGAGACCCACTCGAGGAAATGAAATGTTAAACATTTGAATTTCCTCTCTCTGGTAACCCTGCGTTGAGATCCGCTACTCAACACTCAATGCTTTCATAATTCGGCGGATCATGGTGAATGGAACGGAAATGTCTTAATGGGTAAGAAGTGTCTCAACACTAGGTTTCCAGGTTTCCTGCGCCTACTTATGTGCGGAATGCAGCGTGAGGTTAAAAAATCTAAATTCCAAGTATTATACTCTTACTTATTTAGAAATTTCCTAAGTGTGGAATAACACTTTAAAATTTTTTAAAAATATTATACTCTTCTTATATAAGTGATGTGTCAACTTATGTATTCTTATTAAATCCCCAGGTACAACACAACCTAGGCAGTAGCAAGGAATTTGCAGCGGTTATCATATCAGCGCCTTCCACCACCGGCATCAAGGCTGGACCTGTGAGGCTGCACGCGTGCGGGCCGCGGCTGGCACTGTGTGCGTCACGGCCACCTGAAGTGCTGGCACTTTGGGATATTAAACTGTTACGGTAAGATTGATTTTTGTTTACCTTTGAGCTATAGGTTGGTGTGGACGCACTCTTTTCTCTCCTTTTTTTAATTTCTTTATTATGCAGGATATAGCGTGAAGCTAAAAGAATATATGTTGTATGTAAATATAGTACACTGTTATCGAAGTCAGAAATATAACTCTATTTATTTTTTGTTCTTCCTTATTATTATTGCATATTTTGATGAGAACTTGTAAGACAACAATTCGGGATAAAATTTTCGTACATTATTTTTCACATATATATTCTAAAAATACTTTTTTTATTGGTTGAGAACCAATAAAAAAAGAAAGACATCATTTGTATTCAAAAATAATAATTTTCATATTTAACAACAAAGTTGAAAATATAATAATTGCTGAACTTCAACTATTTCGTCCTTATTCGAAGAAAATTCTAATCCAAAGCTGAACCCATAGCTATATATTTAAGAAAACATATGCACCAGCCTTTCAACCCTTCCCTTTATCGAATCTTCTAGCCTATTGTCAGCTCCCCTAATCTCCCAAATCGACTCTCTCAAACCATCGATATTTCATTGTGGTACAACCATTTGTCCGTTCCAGTTTGACCCAGTTTTTCACTATGCAGATTTACTTTGGGATTCGAATAAACCTGGGAAGTAAATATACATGATGTTAGATTTTATTGTTTAGTGTTTACCAATTTCTTGCTTTGTTCATTATATTTTGATGAAGATGAAAGATTTTTTTTTGGAAGCCGTCATGCCGTGTTCGATCTCTATTCGAGGAAATGAAATATTTATTTGAATTTATATTTTATTTTTTTCGCTCTGGTGCCGACATTACGCGCAGCTTTGAGTTCCGCACTCGCTACGTTACAAGTTTTATATATTTCTTCTTTCCTCTCCTTAGTTATTAACATTTTTTTCATTATTATTGATTTAATATTGATTGATTAATAAAAAGTTAATTTCCAAAAAAAAGATTGTATCCATAAAAAATAGATTCTCTTACATAAGATATCTAGATTTTGATATATCGATAATTACGCTAAAAATGAATACCGCTAAACTGTAGATCACTATACCACAAAAATAAATATTAAAAACAGCTTTTAAAATTGCGCCCGTCGTAGCATAACGGTGCAGCAGCTGATAATAAATATGACGGTTATAGGTTTGATTCACTCAGGAGCAGGAATTATTTTCATTTTCTTGCTCTGATAAAAAGCGAAAGGGCAGCTTGAGATCAGCCACTCAACACGCATAGACAGTAAGTTACTATGTAGATGCTGCGTGAAACTAATATTAAACTTTTAACAGAAAATCTACGTTGTTCCTGTGAAATCATTAATAATTTACCTCCAGTTACAACATTAAATTACAACAAACGAACGACAAAACATCACTACGCCCAAACTAGTTGGAACGTAATTCAAATTAGTGCAAACAGCTTAACTATCCGCTTAAAGGCACGTTATATTAATTCGCCAACTGAAATCTGTCGAAAACTTTTAATTAGTTACATGGAGTTCTCGCCTGGAGCGGTGCTCAAACGATGGAAATACCCTGAAAAAGTCTTTTCTGACGTTATTACTGGCCTTGGACATAGTTTTTTTTCCCTTCGTGCCTCCATCGGAGCACCTATTTAGCTCTCATCCGCTTTTTGCCCCTGTAATTTCATCAACCCTTAGGCTATTTGATTAATGTTATATTGTTTGTACTAGTTTCTGTTCTGATTCGGTTTTCTTTTCGTTTTGTTTTATTTTATTTCATTTCATTTCTTTTAAAACACTTTTCAATTAACCTTTGTGTCGTTTCAGAATTATTATTTACACAGTATCGTAGAACTTTCTCGTTAATAATATCAAACAATTTTGTCTAAATACAGTATTTTGAAACATTTGAAAACTTTTATAATTATATGATCAAAATGCTCCCAAAAATGAACTCATTTCGAATATACCGTAATAAGGGACGAAGGAATTACACGGTGTCTTCGAGAACTCTGGAAAGTTGGCAAAGGTAATTCCAATGTTTTTCTGCGTTTCGCGAGATATCTTTGCCTTGGGATGAATTAAGTTCAACTTATCTCAACTTCTGCCTAATATATCATGAAAGCTATAAATTTTGTGGATATTTAAATCAAGGAAAATTAAGAGTTATTGGATTAAGTTGAGGACTTGAACGATAAAGTTTAAATGGAATGCTAGCTGTGAAAAAATTTAAGATATACTGATATATTACATTTGAAAATGACAATTTTATATTGTTTTCGTTTAAGACACCTCTTTATTAATATGTTAAGAATAAACAAAACCTATTTTTCCTCAAAACGCCATAAATTAAGAAATAAATCAACTTATTTTTCATCTATGATTAAGAAGACCAACATTCTTGTACTTATTTTCCCGCATTTGTGATGAAACAGCACATATGTTGTGAACAAAGTTTTAAAACATTTATTGTTAATATATTTTTTCGATTTAATTGGACAAAATATATACTAAAAAAACTCGTTGTAACAAAATCAAAACTTTGCATCCTATCCTAGTAATATTATAAGTGTGAAAGTTTGTGAGATTCAATGGATGTTTGTTCCACGTTCATTCAAAATCTTCTGAACGGATCTAGATGAAACTTTTCAGTAACATATCTTATACATAAAAAGGCACATAGGCTACAATTTTTGTAAATATTTTGTACTATTTGGCTATAATATAACAACAAGTTGAAGCAGACGAAATAGCGCGTGAGTCACTATTACGGAGTACTAAAATAAATCAACTTCACGCTGTATCCCGCACACAGCAGGGTAGGCAGAGGGAACCTAGTGTTAAAACACTCCTTTTCCCACTTTCTACCGGATTCTGGAGGCATTGCGTGTTGAGTGGCAGAACTCAACGCCGCGCTTAACCTCGACACCAGAGCGAAGAAATGGAAATATAAATTTAAGTAAATATTTCATCTCCTCGAGTGGGGATCGAACCCACAACCAGTCGGTTTTACAATCATACCTCGTGCCGCTGCGCCACGACTGGCCTTACGGAGTACTCATATTACAAAATAATGTATTGCCAAAGTACACACACATATTTCGATCAGAAAGCTATAACTACCCTCGAACCGCACTTATCCACAATTTGTCGTCGATTTGGAGGGTATCTCATAAATCATGTCGGTCGGTGTTTGTAGGCGCGCCCGTGACGTGCGTAGTCTCAATTGCCTTTTGTTACCGTTTTTTTGGGAAATTGAAACTATTCTTAGTAGTTCACGAATGAAAATTGTTTTGTGGTTTAAATAGGTTGGTTAATTTAGTTTCTTGGATATTATAATTGATTGTTGAGGACATTCAGACATTTTGTGGCGCAGGGGCACAAACGTGCGCCTACAACGCGATATTTTGTAGGTTACATTTTTACTCGGAAAATTGGTATATTTAATATTTTCACTTCCTCGCTCTGGTAACGAGGCAAAGCGCGGCGTTTAGCTTCGCCACTCAATACACAATGCCTCCAGAATTCGGCAGAAAGTGGGGAAAGGAAGGATTAATGGAAACGGAGTGTTTTAACACTAGATTATCCCAGACTCCCTCTGCCTACCCTGCTATGTGCGAGAGATAGCGTGAAGCTAAAAAAATATGATGTTGAAAATTTCACACGATTCAAGTTCTAAGTATGATCCTAGCACCTCCCACATATAGCAGATTGGAGAGACCCTAGTGTCAAATCACTTCGTTCTCCAGTTTCCACTCGAATTCAACATCTTCCTTGCTCTTGCCAAAACGAGTAAATTAAATTAGTTAATTTCTCTAAATGGGTATCGTACTCCGTACATCAATTTCAAAGGCATCCTTTAGTTGGGCGCAAAATATTAAAATATATTCTAGACACACTACCTTGTGTTATGCGAAAATATAGCATAAACCTTTCGAGAAAAGCTATTGCTTTATCGGCTGTCGAGTAATAAACTACTTTACAACGACTTCATTAGCTCGTAAATCTTGAAATATTTTCTAAACTAAAATTGATGAGATTCTGATATAAATTTTGTCCGCCTTATATTTGTTATCTTTTGTTTGTTTTTTTTATTCTGCCATCTATTTTTGTGTTTAGTTTTGAATTGAAAATATAACTTATGTCACTGATCTCCTCTTTTCGCTCATTTAATGATACTACTAATAATACGATGGTTGGTGGTTAGATTTCCTCTCGGGGAAGTTGTTTTCATTTTCCTGCGTTTTTTGGACAATGCGCAACATAGAGTATAGACTTACACCACTCAACACACATCATACTTTGTCTTGACGGAGATTATTCTTTTGTAAGGATATCGTGGCGCACCGGTAACTCATCTTACTTTAATCGCGAGGGTTGGGGGTTCAATTCGCTCTTGGATTTATTAACCCAAGAGCTTGTTACTAAAACAAGGAAATCAAAATAACTCTTTTATTAAAGAGTTATTTTCATTTTTTGTTTTAGTAACAAGACAAAGGGCGACGTTCAGTTCCACCACTAAAGACGCAATGCCCTAAAATTTAAACAAAAATGGGAAACGGAATGTCTTAACTGGAGATGGAAATTGCTTTAGGCGGGATAGTGCGTATAACCTAATAAAATAAAATTACTGCGAGTGATAATCGAACTCACAACCATCACACTTACAGTCAACCATTGTTCCACTACTTCCATGGCTCTTAAATTTAAAATATACAATATTAATTACAATCAACCCCTCACAAGTCAAATTTTGATACATTAATGTCAATATTTCATGGCAGCGAGGATTTTTGTCAGTAATGAGACGTGATGGATGAGGTACGAGGACTTGTGTAGTTATCGATGTTACTGTCATTGGGTTTGATGTTAATCTTATATTAATTAATAGTTAAAGAAAAAGATTTTTTATTATATATCTTTTTTATTTGTTTTTGATACTGTTATGCATTTTTCAGATATTTAACAAGTGGAAAAAAAAGATATAAAAAAGATATGTGTGTGATATACATTTTTTGTAAAAAAATAAGATTTTAAGTATTTTAAGGTACTTTTCAATACTCTGTTAGGTATATACAGGATACAGCTAGAAGCTAATAAAATACAAATGTAAACAATTATTTAAAATTATGTACGAAAAATAGTACTAAACTTTTCGTTTTTCCCTGGACAGCATATAAATTTAGCTGAATTTCATTTTCACAATATAAATTCGTTTATGCTAAACGATATTCGATGTATCCATTTTCTATTTACGTTTGTTTCTTTTACATTTGGTACAAAAATGACGTAATTGCACAAGTAAAAATTAACAATTTTTTTCATTCAATTTCAATATATGCTGAAGTGGTTTTTAAAAACATTAATAGCGTTTTTTTACATTTTTAAAGTGTTATTCCAACATTTAGAAAATAAGAACACTTTTTAGAAAACATATCAAAATTTGAACGTCCGTGGACGGTTCCCAAGGATTCAAATAACCTACGTTAAAATTTTTATGTTTTCTAAAAAGTATTGATTGTGTTTCCTAAATATTTCTAAAACGAAATTACCGATATATTATTTTCTATTCTATTTAACCTTAGAAAAATCCTAGGTTCTATAGCGTGTACTATATCTAGACTTAGGCTCGAGTTAATAGTTGTCGCTGTCAAACGGATGCCGCACACAGCGTTGATAAATCACTTGGCTCCACTCTGACTTCTCTTCAATAAGAGTATCATAGTATATGAACAATGTATATATAGCTATTGAAAGATGAAAATAAATTATTTCATTTATATGGACTAGATATCATAGAAATTAGATATATCCAATTTCTATGATTATTATGTTTGTGTTAGTGTCGTAACATCAAATAAAATATCGTGGTGGGGAAGGACTGCGTCTGATTAAAAACACGATGGTTGTAAGTTCGACTCTCAATCGGGGGAAACACTTATCTTATCATATTCACTACTCCAAATCTCGGAAAGCGAAATTCCTCTTAACATAATTTTGTTTCTGCCTATCATGCTATATGCAGGATAAAGCGTGAAACTAAAAAAAATCTTATATCCCTTGAATTATAAATAAGACTATTTAGATATGTAAAGATAGTTAAAGGCGACTGGTTGTGGGTGCGATCCCCATTCGATGAAATTAAATATTTATTAAAATTTAGGCAAAGCGCGGCATTGAGTCCCGCCACTCACGCAATGCCTCTAGAATTCGGCCAAAAAATTGGAAACGGAGTGTCTTAACACTAGGTTCCCTCTGCCTACCCTGTTGTATGCGGGATACAGCGTGAAGCTGATTTATTTATTTTAGACATTCAACTACAAAGCAGGATGAAACTAAATATCGATTTCAAATAGTAACGTTTAATCCGTCTAATTCCATTATCAGGCCGGTCGGCCGGTTCCTGCCTCTGAGCCTATCTGGATTATTCTGTAAAAGCTTGTACAATATACGTTGTCTAAGTGACCGGATATTGTGAAGTTAGCCAAATTACAATAGTGAAAACTGAATTCCTTAATGTCAGTTTTTATACGTCTTCCGTGTACAGATAACAATCAGTTTCAATTTTATTATATGTATAGAGAGAGATATGTCAAGAATCCTGTATGATATTATTTTAAGCTATTTGTGGCTGCGTCCTCCAAAATATTTATGATGGAAAAGTGAGTAGTCAGAGAGACAGATATGAAGAGGTTGATGACAGTGACGAGGCGAAAGAGGTATGTAGAAACCGTAGCGTTTGACTACCGTAGCTCTGATTACCCCGCTAGTGATAAAGCGTGAAGTTAAGTTAAGTTATATTATTTTCAGCTTGAGCCCTTCACGCGTTCCTGAGAAAAAACTGATACCAGTGCCGAAGGACAGACAGACAAGTAGTATTAGCGATAATATCCTAAAGTTGTCATTTTTTTTTTAAATACAGAACCCAAAAAAACTAAACTTCATCGAACTACTGCTCAAAATAAATAAAAATACTAGTTTCTCATATAGCAACTAATCATTACTAATAAGTAATAACTAAATCCACCTCCTATAACTTATGCCACCCTGATACCGCCTGGAGCTGTACCTTGACTACACAAACACTAATGAGGCCGACAGCGAAATAATACGAACAATTCACCCTACAATTTATTTGGCCTTTGATGTTACGCGCTTATATAGGAACCATTGATGATAGATAATATATAAATTTCAATATTAATTAGTTATTTATTAGCTTCACGCTGTAACCCGCATATAGCAGGTTAGACAGAGGGAACCTTATGGTTAAAAAACTTCGAGACATTGCGTGTTGAATGGCGATACTCAAGCAGATTAGAATAAATAAAAATAATTAATTTCCCTTAGTGAAAATCGAATCCACAACTACCTTGTATAAAAACGCCGTCTCTGCGCGTATATCTATTAATAATAAGCCATATATCCCTTTAAATCAATCAATTAGTACTATCATCTATAATATAATAGTCATACATTATAAAACCTGCCGTTCGTAAAATTAACAGCAATTATAAAGGTGACACGTGTGATGGATGATCACAAAATACGGGCGGACTGTACTAAGTGTGTGTCGATAGTCGTTAGCGAATACGTTACACATTATTGGGGTATAGTATTTTTGATGATTTTTTTATAATAAAGCTAGCTATTAAGCCAATCGTGGCGCGTGACTGTAAAATCGACTAGTTGTGGGTTCTATCCCACTCGAGGGGATAAAATATTTACCTAAATTTATATTTTCGTTTCTTCGCTCGCTAATTAACACACAATACCTCTAGAACTCGGCGGAAAGTGGGGAACGGTTTGTCTTAACACTAGTTTCCCTCTGCCTACCCTGCTGTGTGCGGGATACAGCGTGAAGCTGATGTAATTTAATTTGATTTTTTTACGTTTTGTTCGGTCAAGTAAGTGAGTCGGTCGGTCCGTCCAAACAATTACTTTAAGTGATATAGCCTTTCTGGATCAATAGACTGTCCAACACAAAATTATTATTTCAATTTGATCCAGTAGTTTCGGAGATAAACGCGTTCAACTCTTCAGCTTTATATTATTAGTATAGAGTAGATTAGTAGTTAGATTCACAGTAGAATACTATGGTTAAACACACGTGAGTTACAGCTTCAATGTATTCCGTATTCACTTTCACATCCGACATTCCGTTTTTCACCGCCCACTCAAATAGAGACAATATATGTTTAGTAGCGGAACTCAACGCAGCGCTTTGTTTTGGTAGAGCAGAAAAATAAAACAACTCGCAGCCCTGACTGGTTATCGAACCTAAAACCATAGCGTAATAGCAAGATTTGAATCTACGCCATTTGGAAACCGTCCAGACGCTCTGTCTACTAAGCCATACATTATTATCAAGCCATGTCGATAAAAAGTATATAACTATATCAACTATAGTAATACATAAAATACACTATAGATACTCATGGTACAGTCACTAAAGTCCCGTCAGTCGGTCACGGTTCGGGTTTGGATGTGTCACGGTAAATAACGCGTCAAACTGAGCGGAACTGGGGTCTTATAGGCTTTCATTATTCGCAATGCCTACTTTTTAACTTAACATACCTTCACTTTACTTTAGGTACTCGCAAATTCTATAATTTTTTTCCTCATTATCATACTAATATTATATATGTGATTGTATGTAAGTTCGTTTGTTCCGCTTTCACGCCAAAACAATTTAACCGATTATCATGAAATTTTCTACACATATTCTTTGAGGTATTAGAAATGATGAAGGATACTTTTTAGTACAAAAAAAATAGAAAAATATTATACTTTGCTTATAATATAACAATGTATATTTTATAATAACCGCGTTTGAGTCTAGTACAAAAAAAAATTAATCAGCTTCACGCTGTATCCCGCACACAGCGGAGTAGGCAGAGGGAACCTAGGGTTAAGACACTCCGTTCCCCACTTTCCCCGTTCCCCTCCGCCGAGTTCTGGAGGCATTGCATGTTGAGTGGGGGAACGCCGTGCTTTGCCTCGATACCAGAGCGAAGAAATGAAAATATAAATGTAAATAAATATTTCAGTCATGACGCCAGTCGTGGCGCAGCGGCACGAGGTGTGACTGTAAAACCGACTGGTTGTGGGTTCGATCCCCACTCGAGGAGATGAAATATTTACTTAAATTTATATTTCCATTTCTTCGCTCTGGTGTCGAAGTCAAGCGCGGCGTTGAGTTCTGCCACTCAACACGCAATGCCTCCAGAATTCGGCAGAAAGTGGGGAACAAAGTGTCTTAACACTGAGTTCCCTCTGCCTACCCTGCTGTGTGCGGGATACAGCGTGAAGCTGATTTATTTATTTTTTAAATAAATATTTCACTTCCTCGAGCGGGGATCGAACCCACGACCAGTCGATTTTACAGTCACACTTTGTGCCGCTGCGCCACGACTGGCCTCTTAACATAACGCTATCAAAATAAAGATTATCAATCAACAACCTGAATTATTTGCAATACAAAACTGGATTAATATTTGACTTGGTGGAAATTCAATTCGATATTTAACTTTCAAAAGTAAAAGATTGAAGATGCTTTAATTTTTATCTCTTTATTTCAGCAATTAACCTGCTTTTAATGTACCCTTGAGCTTGTCGTCTCTAACAAATATCTTCCACTTCCGTTTTACATTATACCTACTGCTTTTGATTTTTGTAGTTTTACGATTTTTCCCGTGTGAAAGTATAGATAATGGAAACCTTGGGCTAGAACACTCCTTTCTCCAATTTCATGTTTCATGTTTAGCGGCGAAACTCAACGCCAAGTTTTTTTTACCAGAGTTTCTTCCGTTTCCCGAAAATAAAATAAATATAATTATTCCTCCAAGTGCAACAATATTATATTGCAAAACAATCTTTTTAGGAATTAACTTTTAAAGTAATCAAATTTTTAGAACTAAAAATTTTAAAATGAAATTAGCTTCACGCTGTATTCCGCACACAGCAGGGTAGGCAGAGGGAACCTAGTGTTAAGACACTCCGTTCCCCACTGTCTGCCGAATTCTGGAGACATCGCGTGTTGAGTGGCAGAACTCAACGCCGCTCTTAACCTCGACACCAGAGCGATGAAATGGAAATATAAATTTAAGTAAATATTTCAAATTGTTTTTAGAACTAGATTTTTTTAATAATTGAAAAAAAGTCATAGCTACTGTTGTCGATTGTAATTTACTTAACTTTTTAATAAAATCTAAAAAATATATTAGGATAAAGGATACAGCTTAGAGCAATTTTTATTTATATAAAAAACACATAAATTTTCTATGCATGAAATATTATACACTGTTGTTATACTATCACTTATTTACTACTGACGGTCTTGTGATCGTAAAACCAACGCAAATAAGAAACCTATAAATTTGGCAATCAAATATAAAATCTTGAAGAGATTGATCGTGAAGACTACGTTTTAAGATTTTTACGATACCTCCTTTTACTGTTTTTTCATATATTATTTGATACTTTATTTTGTTTCTTCAGAAAATCTAAGAGGCACATAAAAATAAATAATATATTAAAAAATATGTAAGAAATATGTTAACATATAATATCACTAACTGTTCTGGTAGCATAATTTCTTACAATATTTAGAAGTAACAACGTCTCTAAACCAATAAATAAACTATTATAAATAAAAAATAATTCAATTTCTATTGAAAAGCGATATAGCAAATAATCTATGAAATTTATGAACATATCAAATTCATAACAATTTTTTTCACAAATGTGCTCCATCTATACTTTTAACAAAAAGTTGAGTTCTGCCACTCAACACGCAACTCCCGCAACTGCCTTCCCTGCTGTGTGCGGGGTACATTGTGAAGCTGATTTGATTTTTTTTTATTTATTTATATATAGTAATATAAATAAAGAAATACATTGTATACTGTGGTATCATTTTGATTTTAGTATTATAGAAGAACAAAGCGGAACAAACCCCCGGCGCCGTATACAAAATGAAATTCAGCCCGGAATTAACAATTGTTTCATATAAATCGTAAAACTTTTTCCAATCCCAAACCGGTTCTATTATACAAAAAAAAAGGAAAAAATAGGATTTGTGTATCTTTTTTTTAAACAAAAATCCATTAAATTGATCTATATAACATTTTTCATGTTTTTATTTTTTTAAATTTTGTTGAGTTGTTATGCGCCACACACTTATGTCGTCCGTGCCTTTTTTGTTTTTGTTGCTTGTTAATGCTTTAGGGTTTTTTTACATACGCTGCCCGGCGTTGAGTTCCACTTCTCAATACACTACGCCCTAAAATCGGTAGAAAGCCGAGAAAGGAGTGTCTTAACAGAAGGTCCCCTATCTACCCCCCCCCCCCCCCCATGAGAGATAAAGATTGAAGTAAAAAAAAATAACTACATTTCATTTCCTACAAACACACAAGATGCGCAAAGATACTTTTGTATTTATAGTTTAGTTATGAACACGATTGTGGCGTAGTTAAGACGTGTAGTGTGGTTAGTGGTTGTGAGATCAAATAGATCCCGTGCTGGTAAGGCTGTGCGGTGTTAGTTTCCGCTGTAAATTACGCAATAGTTTAGAACTATTCCGTTACTAACCTAGGAAGTGACACTAAACTAATTTATCTAATAACACTTGGAGACAAATTCAAATTAATAAAAACCGATTAACTGGTTTAACAGTTACAATGGAACAAAGAAACGGACATATATATTACTCATGCGCTAAAAGCATAACCCCTTCTTTGCGGCTTTGCTTCAGTCGGATAAAAAAAAGCAGCGTCACCCTTTTTCCTACATATGATTGGCAAAGAGAACCTACTGTTAAGACAACTTGTTCCCCACTTTACGCCTAATTTTCGAGAATTTGCGTATACAGAGGCGGAACTCAACGCTGCGACGAAGTTAACCTCCACAAACGAATTTTAATAAAATTGATACCGAAAACTATTTAAAACAAAATTTCAATAAGTTATACTAATTTTCCATCAAAATAGTTCAATTCAGTGATTCCAAAGTAATAGTTTAAAACACGTGTAATTTACTAATAGGCTAGTCTAATCCTTTTAAAAAAAGCCACGCTAAAACTGATAAAACTTTTATTTTAAAATTAAAAACGCCCTACTCATTTTTGTATGTTTTTTTATACAAAAAATATATTACTAATATTATCGATGCATTTATAAAAACATTGAAATTTTAATATATTGACATTTGATGCTCATTGCTTAATTGACACATGTCTAGCTGCAGTTTTGAGTTCGAATCCTAGTAGAAAGAATATATTTGTACTCATCTTGGCCAATGTACAACGCCTGAATGTATTTCTTGCAGTGTTGAGTGACGGAACTCCGCCCTTGATCTTAACGCCGCCCTTGGTATTGTTACTAGAAAGTAAAAATTAAAATATTTGTACTCTGAGTGGGAATCGAACAAACAACTGTTGCGAACAGTCAGACCACGACTACTTTTAAATTACAACAGTTGATGTTTAACAGAGTAGGCAAAGGGGACCTGGGAACCTGTGTTAAGACACTTCCGCCGAACGTTAAAGCCTTGACTTGGCTTTGGCTTCGTCACCAGAGCGAAGAAATGAAATTATTCTACATTTCATTTCCTCGAGTAAGAATCGAACCCACAACCTGTCGCCACGACCCCAATAACATACAAACATATAATGATATACAATTTATTACAACTACCCTCACAAAATTGAACAATGTTTCAAATGTCGGGACGTACAGACAGACATCGGTATTTCCAAACAATTCAGCTCGAGGGGTTTTTCGCGTGCAACGAACCACATAATAGCTCTTTCATGTTTACGTACACTTTTTTTTACTGAAAATATAATTAAATGTAATGTATGTACGTAATTTAGTAAAAATGTCGCTTATTTTCGTATAAAAATGTACAATAAACATTTTAATATTAAATGTGTAATGTGTTAATGTTAATTAGCATGCGAGTGTATATATACCTTGTGGGTTCGATTCCCACTTGAGGGAATTAAATATTTAATATTTTCAGTGTTTCTTTGGCAACAAGATAAAGCGCGGCGTTGAGATCCGCCACTTAACACCCAGTTCCTTAAGAATTCAACGGAAAATGGATAACAGAAGTGTCTTAATGGAAACGGAGTATCTTTACACTAGGTTCCCAGGTTCCCTCTGTCTGTTCCCTAGCAGGATGCTATGTGCGGTACACAGCGTGAAGCCAAAAAAAAACGTAGTTCCTAAGAATAGTGCGTTCAACAAACTGTTCAACTTTATAATATTAGTATAGTATTGTATATGTAATGTATGTATTAAACAAACAAAAAGACAATAAATAATTAAATTTGAAATGGTACCCCTTTAGAGGGATGAACTTAAAACTTAATTAGAAGGGTCGTCTTCGCTCTAAGGGAAATCTCTTTATAACTTTCGTTAAGCTTTCGTCTTAACCTATAACTTTTGAATAATCTCTACGCCTAATATATTGTTTGAGAAATATTTATATACAGAAAGTTACTTTGGGTTGACGCCGTCGTGGCGCAGGGATACAAACGCACGTCTGCAAACGTGACGGATGTGGGTTCGATTAGTTGAGTGCCTCCACTCACTCGATACCGCAATGAATTCGTTGTTAACAATTACAAGAGCAAGGAAATGAAAATATTTCAGCCCAGAAGTTGGGAATCAAACCCACAACCGTCGCGTTTACAATCAGATTTAACACGCAATGTAATTAGTTTGAGGGGAAAGCTTAAAACGGAGTATTTGGACATTAGCTTCACTCTGCCTGCCACGCTTCGCTGGATAAAGCGTAAAGCTAATTTTCTCTTTTTCTTCTTTTTTAAGAAGAAGGGAAGGCAGAGGGAACCTAGATTCTAGTATAAAATAATATTTAAACATTTAATATTATACTATACACATATATTGTATAAAATATCACCGTCTCCTTACTACGTGTATACCTACATTTCTGAACTTAGGTAATGTTTCAATAGATTAAGCGCTTATCGCGAAGGCGGCGCGTGTTGTGCATCCCAGCGCTTTGCTTCTCGCATGTACATATTACATATATATAATTGGATATACATATATCTAAAGATACTAAAAATGTTGTATATATATTTGTTTAGTTTAGAGGCCAGTCGTGGTGCAGCGGCACGAAGTGTGACTGTAGAACCGACTGGTTGTGGGTTCGATCCCCACTCGAGGAGAGGAAATGTTTACTTAAATTTATATTTCCATTTCTTCGCTCTGGTGTTGAGGTTAAGTGCAGCGTTGAATTCTGCCACTCAACACGCAATGCCTCCAGAATACGGCAGAAAGTGGGGAACGCAGTGTTTTAACACTAGGTTCCCTCTGCCTACCCTGCTGTGTGCGGGATACAGCGTGAAGCTGATTATATTTGTTTAGCTTCATATAAGGCGTAAGCCCAAAATATTTTTCTATTTTTTGACTACTTATAAAAATTACTCGCTTCGCTTCGCTCGGTAAAAAAAGAAGAATTAAGACTAATTGTTCTAAACAAACAAGTTTTTATGAAAACATTATAAAGGTGTTACATCATTAGAAACATTAATTTGTGAGTAAACTAATTTCTTCTAAAATTCACTATTTTCGACGGTAATTGCATACAGACGTTTGATAAGAGACCCTTTGTTCTAACTCGAAATGCGCTAAACGACGATTGCACATAATTGGTTTGACGCGGAAATATTGATTATAGTGTAATAAATATACAGAATAGTTTTTTATCTTCACACTGTATCCTGCAGACAACACGGTAGGCAGAGGGAACCTGGGAACCTAGTGTTAAGACACTACGTTCCCATTACCTATATTCGTTGTCCATTTTCCGCTAAATTCTGGATACATTGCGTATTGAAAATATGTAAAATAAATTATGTACTAAGAAACTTACTAGCTTCTGTGTTTGGGGCCTTCGTTGATCGACGGGCGTGAGTTCGATTTTCAATTTTCATTCACGAGAATGAATAAACATATTTATTTTCATCATTAAATACGTAAAGTCAAATTAAATTTATTCATCTTCACGTCGTATCCCGCTCACAGCAGGGTAGGCACAGGGAACCTAGTGTTTTTTTTTTAATTTTAATTCTTACTTTCACTACAGACTTTATGGTCCGTACCTTTTGTTATATTAACATTTCTTTTAATACTTTTTTCTATAGATATTACCTAGAACTAGACTTATGTTATTACATACATATATTTCTATATTTATACAATATCTGCTTAAGAAAGTCCAGTTATTCACTTCAGTTGCCACTTACTAACTTAATCTAACACCTATTAATCTAGAACCTAGTGTTAAGACACTGCATTCCCCACTTTCCGCCAAAATCTGGAGGCATTATGTGTTGAGTGGTGGAACTCAACACTCACATAACTCAACTTTGCTTCGACACCAGAAAGAAGAAATGAAAATATAAACGTAAATAAATATTTCATCTCCTTGAGTGGGGATCGAACCCACAACCAGTCAATTTTGCAGTCACACTTTGTGCCCCTGCGCCACGACTGGCGTCAACACGTAATGTTTTCAAAATTGAACGGCAGAATGGCGTACGGATTGCTTAACACTTAGCTAAGGGTAGGCAGAGGCTACCCATCCATCTTCGCTATACAGCGTCAACCAAAAAAAAAAGATATATTTATAAGAAAAAATATTTAATATCAAAATCATACCACGTCTTCTTATTTATTAGCATTCGTTACTTAATATTTTATTTCGTTTCGTGTAATATCCATCAAGTCGGTTAGGCGCGAGACTTTACGAGCGGAACCCCAGTTTTAGATAACATCGGAACTGTAAACTTTTTATAGCCCCGACATTAGCGAGTTAAACACGTGTTGTGACGGAAGGAGCTTTTTAAAAGCCTATAGGAATTGAAATAAAACTATTTTTTTTATTGTTTTTTGTACGTTTGTGACTGTGTAGGCCGTTGAATAACTTGATTTTATTTTCAAAGTACAAAGTATTTGCCACTCAACTTGTAAGTAATAAATCAAAAACTTTGTGGAAGCGGAGTGTCTTAACACTAAGTTCCACGCCTAAACGATAGCTGCTATATGCGGCAAAATGCATCAAAATTGGAAATATAAGTTAACTGAAGATGAATGTTTTTAATTATAGTATCCAATTATTCAAGAAAATACTTAATTAAATGTTCTTTTTAATTTCGGTAACATTTTGTCTAATACAGATTTTTCGCCACTTAACACGTAATACCCCGGATCCGCCGGCTCTTTTCAGCAGAACTGCCGAACCGGTGGTAGCTTTTTTGTTTATAATTGTTCATTCGACGTTTCAAAAGTGATTATAATAGTCTATTTGAATAAAGAATATTTTCAATTTCTTTTTTTTAATACTTCGAAAATTTGGAAAAAACCGAGTAGTGTTGTGAACTAAGTTCCCATTTAAAACTTGCTGAAGTTCCTCTATGCCTATCTAAAAATATTTCTTTATTTAAATCATAAATGGTATTTTATGACGTTTAACTAATAAATTGTTTAAAATTTGACATAGATAAGAGAAAATTCTAATAAAACTTAGATTAATTGAACACACAATACACAAGACGAAACGTCAAGACGGAAATGCAATTTTGATTCGTATAATAAAAATACCGGAGCCATGACCGTCTAGATCTTAGCAGACTTAGCGAGTCTGGAATGCCGATAGAACTATTTAATACTGGATAGAACTTTTCATTTTTTATTTATTTACAGATTCAAATCCGAGATGAGTTGAATAATATATTTATTTGATAATCTTAAGCTACAAGCGTAGAAGTAAAAAAATTGAGAAATCGAACCCAAAATTTCAAATTACAATTTGTATGAAAAATAAGTGTTTTAGTTACTAAAATGTAGATAAGATTTTAAGTAGCGGCGTTAAGTTCCCTCTCAATACTCTCACCCGCCACTGAATATGAAAATTCGGCGGAAAGTTGGAAACGGAAGTGCGCTAATAGGAAATGAGTGTCTTATCACTAGGTTCCCAGGTTCTCTCTGCCTACCCTGTTTTGAGTAAGATACAGCGTGAAGCTATTAAAAATATGTTAAATAACATTTAAATACGGCTGAAACTTGGACTTATACAAAGTATCTATATACAAAGTATCTATATACAAAGTATCTATTTAATTTTCAAGACATTACTTTAAGACATTCTAAAATTTAAATGACAACGATAGAAATAAATAAAAAAATATATATATTTTCAGCACTTCCATAGCATTGTTAAGACGTTCCGAATATCAGGCACGCTGAGGCGCGGTGATACCGCCGGAAATGAAATACCGACGCGGTCAAACAATTTTCCTTATCTCGGTTACGCGGAGGAAATTAAATTTAGCTGGGAATTATTATTTTGGAGTTCGCCGTCTTAGTGTTTTTGAACGGGTCCAAGTTTATTTGATTTATTGGTCTCGTCTGGTCTCGTCTGGTCTGGTCTGGTCTGGAAATATTTGTTGATATGGAAGTTTAAAGTTTTTGGTTGAACTTGGTGTTAATTTTAAACATATACTTAGTTGGATTTAGATTAATATATAATTTTTGAATACAGCAGCGTAGACAGAGGAATCTTAATGTAAAGACATCAGATTCCCTTATGTGATGTGTTGAGAAACGGAACTCAACACCACCTCAACATTGAAATCGAACTCACAACCGTTACAGTTCCACGTTATGCCGCTGCGCCACGGGGGCTTTTTTCTTTTTAGTGGTAAATTAGCGATATAATATGCACCTATCTGTTACCTATTTGTTTTAGCTAGGGAAACAGCGTGTGTTTCCCGCACATATCAGGGTATGTAGAGGAAACCTGGGAAACTAATGTTAAAACACCCATTAAGACGACTTCTCTGTATTGACTCAGTAAAGGACTATAATAAACAAAATAATTAATTAAAACTTATCTAACAATCACTATGAAACATCAATCTTAGTGAATATTACAAAAAACAATTCATTTAGTAAATTAATTACTAACATACATACGGGCCGTATCTCCCCTGTCGACGTTTGGAATAAAGTATAATTGATGCCATTAGGGAAAGTGGCTTAACTGATTAAGCGATTTTTTTAGGATAGAAAAGTATTTATATGTGTTTTAGAATATATATATAAAAAAGAAACTTCACCCTTCTTCCCGCTTATTCAAAGGGAACCTAATTTTAAGGCTTCCCCTCTCCCTCAATCGATGCAACTTTTGAGATATTGCGTGTTGCGAGGCGGAACTTAACATCGCCCTTTGAAGAAAAATATTTAAATGTTACCATTCCCTAGAGCGGGAGTTGAGCCCACAACCACCACGTTTATAGTCAGGCGCAGTGCCACTGTACCACAAATAAGATGCAAAAAAGGACAAAAATATCAAAGCACACAGCCTCATAATCTGCGGTTTTGAACCCGCGGTTTTTCGTATACACTGCATTAGTGAGAATAAACAGATCGAAGACTTACTATTTTTTAAATTAAACATAGAAATAATCAATAAAACATATAAATTTTGTTATTATAAATAATGTTTGTATCATGTTTGAGACTACTAATGTTATGAATGTTCTTTAAAATATTACATATTCTCACGCGATACATAAATTTGGATTATATGATAAAATACTAAAAATGAATGATGAGATTTGATCTATCAGTTTTAATAGTTTGTGTAGACACCATTTTATGGTAACTTTAGGAAACTTAGTGACCAGTCACTATGTTACTTTCCATCTAGTCAGACATTAAAGTCACGTTATAACTTTTAACTCTGGACGATTAATAATAAAAAATAAATTTTCTTTATTCAATTAGGTCATAATAAGCTATGAATCGTTAAGTTACATAGAAATGTAAATGTCAGTATTACAAGAAGCTACCACCAGTTTGATATGCAGTTCTGCTAAGAAGAACCAGGTAGAAACTCAAACGGTTTTGAAATCACATTTCTCCCATTATTTATTGACCCAAAACCATCGCATTCCAACACAAATCCAATGCACTCAACACCCTGATTTATATATAGATAAACATAAAATTCTAAGTTAGTACATTTTTTACATTCCCTCCCAATTAGAGCAATTAAGAGATTACTTTACTAAAGCTTTTGTTTGTGACATTGTTTAATGTTGTGCTTACATTGTCGAGATTGGATGAGAAACGGCCGTTTTTTAACTTTAATTCGATTATTTATATAAAGTTTTGAAGCTTAAAATATGTGGGGAAATTTTTTTTTTCAGCTTCACGCTGTATCCCGTACACAGCAAGGTAGTATAGGTGACCTAGTCTTAAGACACTCGTTCCCTACTTTCTGCCGAATTCTGGAGGCATTGCGTGTTGAGTGTTGAGTTTTGCCACTCAGCACAGCAATGTCTCAAAATCGGTTGGAAAGAAAGAAAGAAAGAAGAAAAAAAAATCTAATGTAATAATGCAAGATAAAGTCAATATTTTTTTGTATATAATTTACAGGAGATTTGGCATGGTGGATAAGCGGTTCTGCGTAGAAGGTGGTTCCCGTTGCGGCAAGGGCGCCGGTCTGTTCGTATTCGCGGCGGAAGGAGGAAGGGAGTTGACTGAACTCCTCAATATATATTCTCATGAAGCGCACTCCCGTCTTAGTGTCGCCTCTAGGAGTGGTTCAGGTGAGGACTGTTCATTAATTAACTTCAAAAGTGCCAGAGTAAAATAAAAAAAATCAATGATATTAAAGTATTTTTTGTTCTTAAACAAAGATCAATTTTCCGGAAAAAAATTGTACTTAATGCCGTCTTTCTATCTTGTAGACTAAAAATTAGTTACAATTTTATTAAGATCAGGAAATATTCACAAAATTTTCGACTAATGTGAATAGTAACATCATAGGATCATCATTAGGATTAAGGTTCTCAATGTACCCCTAACCATTACATTTAGACATTTTAAAATAACCTTTAAAACAGAAAAAAAATGTTTCAGTTCTAGAAAAACGTTTCTCCGACACCAGTTCATGTATGGACGATTGCTTCAATCAATCTATGAGATCAGTGTCACCGTCTTGGGGAGGGCCCTCCAGCCAGACCATGCACTGTTTATCAGATCTAGACACAAGTCTAGACAGCGAGGATAAGTTCAGGAGGCCGACGTCGTTGCCGAGATGCTCCAGCTGTATTGGCAAGATCAGTCATTTGGCAAGGTACGTTATTTTTTTTATTTTTATTTAGACACGTAAATATAGTAATTATTGAAATTTGTTTGGGAGAGTTGCGTTTGGGTTTTAATTTATATTTCTTGGACTTTCTCGGATTAATGCGTGAAGCTAAATCAATATTAAAGGCTATCGTGGTGCAGTGGGACAGTGTCTGCTTTAGACGTGGTGGTTGTGGATTCTATCTACGCTCTGGTAAGACAAACCGTTTAGTTTCACCACACTGCAGGCAATTTCCGGAAAATTGAGTTGAAAGGGAAACACTATATTTCCTTTGCCTTTCCTGCCATGAAAGATAAATTATTTATAATATGTATAAAGAAATCTTTAGCCTGGGGTGAAAAGTGCTGCGTTAGCTTCTGCCACTCGACACATGTCTTTGAGTGTTCGGAAAGTGGAGAACGTGTCTTATCACTCACCTGCATACTTACCCCATAACAGTATCAAGATAAAAAAATATGTTATCTAAAAATATGCAATAACAAAGTATTCTAAGTAATTGTACTATAAATATGAATAATAACGAAATAAAGCGCGGCGTTGAGTTCCGCCACCCGACATGCTATGTCCCGAAATTGATGTGGTACGAGGGGAACGGAGTGGACACTATACTTTCTCTGCTTACTCGGCTGTATGCGGCATACAGTTTGAAGCTATAAATAAAATATATTCACATGTTTTTACATCATAAACTTTAATTTATACACTTGTCGTTGTTAATCTCTCTGAAAACTTTAATTACCTATGGAATTTAAAATATTTTATCTTTCTGCCAAACAATTCTATATTATAATAACCCGTTATAATATGCAGGCATGTTCATTTTAATTAAGTTTAAATTAATATATGAGAACGTTAAAATCATTTTTATGTTATTTAAAGTTGCGTTTTTTTATGGTAAGGGTTCTCTGGAAGATGTCACCGGTGATGATAAATCCTCCTTTACACCAAAACCAAAACTCTTCTCTTTTTTGTTTACAAAAAACAAGTTCTTGTTTTTGCAAGATAGACAGAGTGTGGAGACACTCTGTTCCTCAATTCTTTTATATTTTTATGTAAGACATATAAATCATGTTATTGTAATAAAACACAAAATAATAATTTTAAAAAAACTTTTTTTCAGATCATCAACGATGAACACTCCCGGCTCAATAATGTCACCGGTTTGGACGATGGAGAATATTATGGAAAAACGATCGGATTCGGACCGCGCCTCCATATATTCAAGATCAAGTGGCAGTGCTTCAGAATATTCTGTACCCCGAAGTGCGTGTTTGGACAAAAGCTTTGAGTCTAAACGTGCCAGTCCGGTTTGCTGTACGCCAATTGTGCCAATCAAAACTGGCAATACTTGCCAATGCTGGCAACAACCAAAACCATGTTGTTGTAAGAAGAAAATATTTAGTGGACCTTATGAAAATTATGACGTGCCAAAGACACCTATGCCTTTAATACAGGTAAATGTTGTGTTTTTAATTTTTCACTATGTTTTGTCTGAATTGATGTGAATGAAAGATATGATAAATTGTTAACAATAAAACATAATATGTATGTACGTAATGTTAACATTAATTTTCAATGAGACACTTTATCGTTATATTAGTCCTGTGACCTCTGACGGTTAAAATGTTTTCATTTGAAATGTGTAAAAATCACAAATTAATTTATGCAATTACACTTGCCTAATTGTATATGAAAATGCAATATATATATATATATATATATATATATATATATATATATATATATATTAATAAAACTTTAAATTTTTATCTCGTATTATTAATGTTTGACTAATATTGATATTTTATAATTACAGGAGCATCCAGTAGACACTAGCTGTGATGCAGCAAGTCTATATGATACACCAAAGAAACTCAAATGTCTCATCGGCCAGTCTTGTACTTGCGCCTTGAACGAAACCAAAAACGACGACAAAGAAACAGAAATACCATGTGATAATAATATAACTGAAACCAATTCTAATTATGTCAACGTCACTCCAAATCCTAAACCAGTAGATTTAAGCAATTACGCAAACATTGATAGACAGACTTTAGAAGAATTTGAAAATTCCTTGCATATACTAAAAAACGCTGGATTTAGCCAAGAAGAGTTGGACGCTTTAGAAGATATACCTGAAAATGATGATGAAATATCAACAGCAACAACAAATACAGTTCATCCAACCGATTGCTGTAATGATATAAACTATATGCATCTAGAAATGGAAAACAGTTGTTCCAGCAGCAAAAATTTATCTGACAACATAAGTAGGATCAGCCACGTGTCTGATCCGCTGCAATCAGATACTGATAATACTATCAGTACAAGGCGATCTAGTTCAGCTGACTTCACCAAAAGACAAGACGACGAATTCAGTATAAATGGCAGAATATGCTTTACTCCAACTGTTATTCGACGAACAAGCAAAACAAATTGTATAAACGAAGGTGTACCTCTAAAAAATGATACACAAAAGGAGAAAGTATTCAAATCACCAGAACCAAAGACAGAAAATATTTTAGTCGCGCGATTCAGGGATGCTGTTAAAATACGCAGATCTTCGAGTGTACCCAGTAAATCTGATAAGAATCGAGATTCATCTAGTTCTAACGATTCAGGAGTTTCTACTGGTTCTCTAAAACATCACAAGGGTGACTTCAATGAGTTCGAAATGCCAGTGACTAATTCGAAGTCTTGTAAGAAACATAAGAACAAATCGTTCAGAAACACTCTAACGCCAGTACATGCGCCATTTCTCAAGTCAAATTCGTCGGACCCGTTAAAAAATTTAACATTCCAGTTTGAAGAAGTAGCCACTTTGACAAAGTCCAATTCGTGTGAAGTAGACACATTGACGAGAAGAAAGAAAAGAATTGGTAAGTATTTTTGTTGTACCTCTCTAATTCGTATCCGCATATATAGCATCCGCATATATACTTTTTCATATCCCGACAGACAAAATTTTCTATTACACAATAAAATAAAATCTTGCTTAATTGACAGGAACCTTTGAAAAAGATTAGA
Source organism: Heliconius erato x Heliconius himera (assembly GCA_013421005.1). Taxonomy (NCBI): domain Eukaryota; kingdom Metazoa; phylum Arthropoda; class Insecta; order Lepidoptera; family Nymphalidae; genus Heliconius; species Heliconius erato x Heliconius himera. The sequence continues at coordinate 7,260 of JAATLQ010033327.1, read as the reverse complement.
TTTAAGAACATTTTGTCTAGTCTTAAGGCTGTCGTCGCTTTGTTCACACAATAAAAATAAATAAATATTTAATATTATGAAAACTTATATTTGCAAGATTTATATTTTAATCACAGCCATGTAATCTAGACAAGGTCACTTTGGCTTTATCGCAGATAATATTATTGACATGTGCTCCATCATTGGGTGCAGTGACATGTAACATGGCGACTGCATTATCGTTTATTATCTGTAATTTATTATTGTTATTCTGATATACTTGAGATACTTAGTATAATGCCTTGGTTGTAAATTTAAATGCTACATGGGCTAATATTTATAATATAAGAATTTTATCGGTGGATGTACCAATCCAGTACCGCTGTGCACCACTTCTATGTACTGGCGTAGTGAATCAATTTTTGGGCGAAAAACTCTTAACACTGTGATCTCACTGCGTACCCTGCTTTATGCAGCAGTATTTTTCTGGTCTGAACAAAGTTGGGACTTTAAACAGACTTTTATATTACTTTTCCTTGGTACAAGTAAATTTACTTCTTTTTTCTGTAATATATTAATAAGAAGCCTCATCTATACTAATATAATTACCGGAACTACGAGTTCAAATTGAAAAATTATGTTTTGTACTCAATAGTCCATTCACCAAAGAAGGCATACATAAATATATTACACAACGATAATCATTTCTATATAACCCATTATATCTCTGGTCTGTACAAGCATTTAGAATTGACCATATGGTTTTGTACTGACATTTCATCTTCGTATTTCCAGGTGAAACAGACACAACAGTGCGTCACAGTCAAATGACAAACAAAAGTACGTCATCAGGAGCGTCTGACACGTCAGACTACATGGAATCCCTGTCAGTATCATCATTCAGTTCCTGCGACGTTTCTGACAGGCATGTCACTAGACCCCGATCAGGGAAGGAATACGCTAGTATCGACAGAACAGTGTTGGCATTATGTGATGGACCCAATGCCTGATTTGTATTTTGTATTATCTGTATTTTTAAAACAAAAGACCGTTTTAGAATTGTTTTTACTATAATCTGTTTTTTTTTTTCATTAACAAATGAAAGTGTAGAATAAATTTGCAACAATTTTCTTTATTTGTAGACCTTGTTTTAAATTATTGTGTAAATTTTGATAGTGCAGATTCAATTCCGGATGTAGTCATTAATTATCTTATAATGGGTCGTACACACTGAAACACAATTGTTCCTATGTACATAATTAAATGTAGAAAATCATGTGAATTAGACTTAGTTCAGACGAATTTAGTAATAAGGTGCCAAAATGGCGCATTTTCTGGGTCCGGTGTAGAACTTATGTAATATAATATAGAAATAAATAAGTCTTTAATATAAGAAGTACTTTCATTTTTTTTCGTGTGATCAATTGAAAATTGTCACACCATAAGCATATAAAATCATAGAAGTAAATGATCAATTACTTAAATGTAACTTATATATACTGTAGAGTTACAGTGTTAATTGTAATTTTGAAAATATGTTTTAGTAGTTATTTGTTCAATTTAGCTCTAAGTTTAATAAAAGACCGACACCACAAAGTACCCTATTATATACAAAAACATTGCTTCGGCATCTTCCTAAAATTAAATAAATAAATTATAATAAAATTAAAAAAAAGTCAGTCTTAGACAAAAAATACATGAACATAATTTGTTTTTTTTTTCAAATTGATCAAATAAATACTAAAACCAAAATTAGTTACATAAATTATTTGTGCCTTTACGTACAATGTGTTTAGATTTTCGTTTCATGTTACCTTAATTCTTGAGTAATCATCAATCTTGAGCGCGGACTGATAAATTCCCGCTATTTTCTACATTTTGACAGCTGTCACCTGTCAAATGCTATTTAAAATTGGACTACGACATATAAGTTTGAATATAATATATATTCATTCATTATTAACATTTTGTATGTAACATATATTTATTAAACACTAGATATTGGCTAGCATTGGAATTGTATTTATCTAAAAATACATTTATAAAAATAGTTAAATAATAAATTAATATTAAAATACAAAAATTGGTAAGAAATTCATAAGCAATAGATTCAACGAAATATTCTTGTAAATTAGTTTAATAAAGTAACTGTTTTGATACGAGCTTTACTCCAGCGGGTTTGGAACTTTTACGCAACAAAAAGCAAACAAATGATAGCCATTATGCCTATATAAATATTCTTGTAAGCTTAGTTTTTATTGTTCTGTTTGACAGTTTTGAAGGCAAATTTAAAAGAGTTGCCAGGTAGCTAAAATAAATATGTTTCTGGCATTTGATTTGTGAATATTTTTTTACAATATCTAGTTTTTATGCATGTATATGTAAGATTTCGCACAAAAATAAATGTCATTTATTATTAATTTATTTGAAATTTAAAAAAAAAATCCGAAATATTTTTTCAACACTGATATATCTGAATAAAAAAACTTAAATATTTATTTTTGTACGATCACAAAATAAACTTTGCCTTTAAATATTATGTGTATTTGTCGTCTAGTCAAAGGTGAAATGGTAGCCATATTTAATTTATTGAATTTATGAAAAAAAAATATTTCAGAAAATCATATTAATCAATTAAGAAAAACTTTGTTTTATCTGTTATTTCTTTATTTTGTTTAATTGTAATTTAAATATTTCATATCTGTATTCTCTATATTAAATATGGCTGCCAAATGGTTTTGGTTGCACGAGGATTGGCTTGAAAATGGAATATTTCTTTATAACTTTATGTTATTATATATTTTAACTTTTGTAGTTTATTGCAAGTGAGAGAATATAGCGTATTTCAAAGATATATTTGTTTCATTAACACCTGCCATTGACGTCTAATTATAGAAAAAAAATATAAAAAAAATGATGAAATACTTTATCGTACACAAATATTGAACTCTTTATCGTACACAATTAGTACTACGCCTTATCTTGTTGCCAAAGCGAGAAAATAACAAGAAATTGATTGGTTACAAATACATGATTACAATTTGAGTGAAAATTGAAGCCGTAATCGGCGCGTTTGTAAACACGTTACTTTAAATTAAAATCAGCTTCACGCTGTATCCCGCATACAGCAGGGTAGGCAGAGGGAACCTAGTGTTAAGATACTTCCCCACTTTCTGCCGAATTTTGGAGGCATTGCGTGTTGAGTGGCAGAACTCAACGCCTCACTTGTCCTCTACACCAGATCGAAGAAATGGAAATATTAATTTAAGTAAATATCCTCGAGTGGGGATCGAACCCACAACCAATCGGTTTTACAGTCACACTTTGTGCCCCTGCGCCACGACTGGCCTGGAAATAAAATAAATATTCCTTACTAGAGGGCACGCGCAGCTTCGCCCGCTTATTTGCACCCTTAGGGGTGAACTCTAAAAAAATCACGTAACACGTGTTCAATAAAATATTTTTAACAGTCTGAATTTAAATTTTTATCAAAATCGGTGGCGGTTTATAGACAATATGAATAAGTATATTGTTTCCTTAATTAAAAAAAATCAATAGTAAACTGCTTTCCAATAATTTAAATCTCATATTCTCTTACTTGAGACCGTCGCGGCGAAGTTTGACAGGTAATTAAATTTTGATATTGGTGTGAAAACTGATTATATTAAAATAGTAGATAAATATAATTATACGCGGCGTTGAGTTTCGCCATTTACTACGCATCTCCTGAAAATTGGGTCGTGAGTAGGAAATAAACACTAGATTCCTTCTGCCTACCTGCATAATTGCATGTATACGGGATAATGTATGCAGCTATAAAAAAAAGTATAATAATACTATAATATAAAATATGTGATAATCAATGATGAAACTTGAAACAAAAAGCCAACGACACGCGGTGTTCCCAGGCGGTCACCCATCCAAGTACTGACCGCGCCCGACGTTGCTTAACTTCGGTGATCGGACGAGAACCGGTGTGTTCAACGTGGTATGGACGTTGGCGAAATACAATTTTAAATATACAAACTCTTACTGAACCACGAAAGAAAAATATTATGTTGCTACTGAAATTCTTCTAGCTATGTAAATTCATGTAAACATTACGCCAAGAAGAAAAAATAAAAAAGAAAGGAAATGGTAAATATATTGTCAAAGTCAAAAGAGATCTCTCCGGCGGGGAATCGAACCCCGGTCTCCCGCGTGACAGGCGGGGATACTTACCACTATACTACCGAAGATTGTGACAAAATTGTTTAATAACTAATTTTATATGTACTACTATATTAAGTTTTTTATTTACTAAAAATCTTAGTTTTTTTTTATTACGCCTTTCTGATGAGCAGTGCAGTAAGCAGAGGGAAATAAAGAATAAAAAAAAATAAAAAAATAATAAATAATAATAATCTAATTTATTTATAAAATTGAAAAATAATCTTTAGCAGAATTTAAAAATATTGGAAAGCATAAATATTTTATTTAAGTACTTACATTTATATTTTTCATTTCTTAGCTCTGGTGTCGAGGCAAAAGCGGGTGTTGAGTTCCGCCACTCAACACGCAATGCCTCTGGAACTCAGCGGAAAGTGGGGAACGGTGTGTCTTAACACTAGGTTCCCTCTGTCTACCCTGCTGTGTGCGGGATGTAAATATTTTTTTTAGTTTCACGCTGTATCACCAATATTGCAGGGTAGGCAGGGGCAACCTGGGAACCTAGGGTTGAAATACGTTCCCATTATGACACGTTCTTCACTTTCCGCCGTATACCAGAGTTATTGCGTGTCGAGTGACTGAACTCAACACCAGTTACCAGAGTGAGGGAGTGAAAATATTAAATATTTCATTCCCCCGACTGGGAATCGAACCCATAACCGTCTCAATAATATAATAAAAGGAAAGGTGGAACGGGGACCAGGGTAAACAAACTAGGAATGTGACATTTAAGAAAAAAAAAGATTTTAATAGTAAAAAAATATATTGATAAAAAATATTAGATATACATAATGTACTACGTCAGTGAGACTTACATAATAAACAAATTATTACAAATATAAAATACAACTTCCCAAAATTAAAAGACAACAAATTTGTTTTTAAATAAAAAAAATCGTTTCCAGAAACACAACAATCAGTAGCATAGAACTTATTCCTAAAACAATAATAATTAAAAGAATAAATAAATAAAAAGAGATTAATATATAGAAAGACAGATTAAGTCTCAAGAATAAAATCTCTTTTCAAACAAAAAAAAATATTTTCATATATTTTTTTATCTTTTTTAAAAGTTAGCGGTGTATATAGCAGGATTGGCTCAAGGAATTTGGAAACTTAGTGTTAAGGCACTCCTTTCTCATTAAGAAACTTCATTTGCCCACTTTATGCAAAATTTTTAGGCATTCCTAAAGGAACTCAACCTCGTGCTTTGCCTCATTCAAAGAGCAAGGAAATGAAAATATAAAAATTTCACACTATTAAAACTTATCATACGAAAATATTATCTTTATCATAACATCATTTTTGCTATAAAATATAGACTTTTATTAACCGAGAGATATAAAGTACTATTATTACTTATATCTAAGCGAGTTTTTGAGTTCATTTATCTTATTAATATTAGTTACAGTATCTCTATATATAATAAGACAGTAAAAACATTTTGTCTGTACATTTAGCAATTTTGACTGAAATGGATAGAGGGACACTTAAAAAAAATAATAGAAAGCAAAAATATATATTTTATAATTGACTAACTGTCTGTCTGTCGATATGTATGGTCACATTTTTCTCTGAAAGTACTGAACCGATTTACTTAAAAGTTTCACCAATTTATTTTAACTCAACTTAAGAACTAAAGCTTGTTTCGTCAAAATTGGTTCATTAAAAAAAGTTATCGTCATTTGAATGAACTCAAGGCATTAGTTTGCCTGCGAATATTATATAGCAATCGCGCTGGTAAGATTTCTGGCTAAACAATGACATTCGAAATGTCTTGGTTATATGACTTGATATTTTTATATTGATATAAATATATATCTTTGAAGCACTATTATACAATATTTTAGACAATAAAGTTAACAAAATTGAATTGTTAGTGGAGATTACCTTCATAAATCATAACAGTTAAGTTGAAATCGTAATTAATTCAACACAGAAATAAAGACCGATTTGATCTTCAAAGAAATATTAAGTAAATACATAGTCTTCGGTTCGTTTGAAATAAATCTATAAAAAATGCCTAAAAACAGCTTTTCTACGTGTACTCTGTAATAACTACATATTTACCAATTGTACATTTAGCTAATAATATGTGTAAAAAATCAGCTTCACGCTGTATCCCGCACACAGCAGGGTAGGCAGAGGGAACCTGGTGTTAAGACAGTCCGTTCCCCACTTTCTGCCGAATTCTGGAGGCATTGCGTGTTGAGTGGCAGAACTCAACGCCGCGCTTAACCTCGACACCAGAGCGAAGAAATGGAAATATAAATTTAAGTAAATATTTCATCTCCTCGAGTGGGGATCGAACCCACAACCAGTCGGTTTTACAGTCACACTTTGTGCCCCTGCGCTACGACTGGCCTCATATATATAATATGTGTAACTAATTTAAAAACTGTACAGGAGTTGCATATATGCAATTATATGCAATTAGTGTAGTTATTTTACAAAGAATATTATGAATCCTACAAATCAATAATTTAACATTTAAGGCTGATTCTGAATGAGTAAATTAAATTATTCACTGACATCAGCACATTTAACAGAGTATATTATATAGGTAAAAAGAACATAATGTTACAAAAATATATACGTGTAATAAATAATTAGCTTTATGTATATTTTATAAACATTAACATTGGTCGTATTTTTTAGTTCAAAACATGAAAAAATTCTTATAGAAATTACGATAATATAGTAAAAAAAACATATTACATTATTAGAATTCATTATAATTATCAATCGATTCTGTTTATTAAATCAATAATCACGTAGTTAAAGCGGGCGAAGCCGCAGGCGGGCCGCTAGTTATTAATATAACAGCACAACACTTCTTCTTCCTGGCATTAGTCCCGGCTTTTGCCAGGGTCTGCCTTCCTACTTAACCTACTCCACTTTGCACGGTCTTTAGCGTCCTCGGTGGTTAGACCATTGGCTCTCATGTCCTGCTTCACGACATCCAACCAGCGCTTCCTTGGGCGTCCGAGAGGTCTCACTCCAGGGACTGACATAGCAAGGCACTTGCATCCGACATAGTTCCTAGGCCGGCGCGTAACGTGACCAAACCAT